>JAYJMB010017661.1:0-43561 GCA_036873735.1 Pouteria campechiana
ACTTTTCCTTTTAATCAAGGGTTTTCTCCAGTGTGGAGATGTAATTAGGACCACTTGTGGTCTGGGATATGAACACACAATTTTTCTGATGTACACGGCAAGTGTAATTATTTGAGGAAAAATTAATAATAATGGAAAAATCCTTTGGTATTTTCCTAAGGTGACCAATTTTGGTCATGTCATTCCATTTGCATTTATTTCTTCCTCATATCATTTTTCTTGATT
Source organism: Pouteria campechiana (assembly GCA_036873735.1). Classification (NCBI taxonomy): domain Eukaryota; kingdom Viridiplantae; phylum Streptophyta; class Magnoliopsida; order Ericales; family Sapotaceae; genus Pouteria; species Pouteria campechiana. Next base: position 226 of record JAYJMB010017661.1, read on the forward strand.
CAAACAGGGTTTATGTTAGTCATTTTAATTAATAAAAGTTTGACTTTATATGATCAATAATTGCACAGGTATAGATCCTTACTTTTCAAGGGTAGACTTTGCTGGATTTTGATAGAATATTTTCCTTAAAAATGAGAAAATTATAGAATAAAATAAAAATGCATAAGCCCCTAGGCGGGTTATGATAGATAGATGAGTGATAAATGAGTTGAAGTAGATGATTGAAGTTTTATTACCCTTAATTAAAAGATCCAATGAATGTAAGACACCTTGAGTCAAAAGTTACAAGCTATTCGTGATGGCTTGGTGACCTATATTGATCAATTAAGGAAGTATGAGACATATGCATTAGAGGTAAATAATGGATTTTATTCAGGATAGGCAATAAGATTCATAGGGTTAGCCCAAGATAAAAGGTCATTCAAAAGTCATTAACTCTTCCTTAGCTATTAAGTTTCCACGGAACCTAAGGGATAGGTAGCCTTAAGCCACTTTGAAGGAGCGATCATGTCTTCTCTCTAATGCCTTCAAGCATTTACTAGCACTAAGAAAGGAAGAAATCCTTTTCAAGTTATGAGACAGAAAATTAGGGAGGTTGTGAAGGACTATAACTTGAAATATTTAAAGTGAGCTTTTATTGAGTTAATGTTATAGTTTTGATAATAGTAAAACTTATAAATAACTTGAACTTAAGCTAATAAAGTTATGCTAAGATTTCAATTGATAAAAGAGACTAATAGGGCTACAAAGGTTTGTTGATGCTACTAGAACAATGTTCTCAAACTTCAAACTAGTAAAGGAGAGATATAGAGGAAAGCCCACTGCTAGAGAGGTCTATAGTACTCACTATCTACTAAGTGCTCTAAGTCACAATGTCCATGAAGGTTTGTTAATCCTCCACAGAGGTCTATAAAGACCTTTTAACAACCATATTCCATAGAGGCATGGATAGAGGAGACCGATAGAGTTCTTTGGGGGCTATGATCATCGGTAGAATTTTTCAATAGGGGAGATGTTATGTCTATAGAGGTTTGTAGTAGAACCCTCAAAAGCATCTTTTTTCTTCTTCAATGAAATGTCTATTTATAAGTTTTGAAGAGGCTTTTGAACATTGGGAAGAGGACTATTGGAATCTAGCTATTGAAATCTCACATTAGGTTGCAAACCATTACGGATATAGACATTTGTAAACGTAACCTTTCCTTTGTCAAAAAATTTATAGACTATTACGGCCTTGAAGAAATCTGTAGGTCTACTCTACCCATGCCTCTATAGAGTATCATCTTTACAAAGAGCTCCATAGATGTTTATACAGACCATTGTATATTGGGACTTAGAGCACTTAGTAAACAAAGAGGGTTACAGACCTCTATTGTTGTGGGCTTTCTCTATAGATCTTCTCTATCGGTCTGAAGCTTGAGAATATTGTTTCAGTGACCCCAATAAACATATGTAGCCTAACTTATCTCATCTATAGGACTCCTCTATCACTTGAAATCTTAGGAAAACTTCATTAGCTTTAGTTCAAGTCATTTACAAGTTTATTATCATCAAAACTACACATCTAAACTCAACATACACTACCACCTTGAGAATACGGTGAGTCTCAAGAGAAAGGGAATAATATAGTCACGAGGGTTTACATGTGTAGTCCTTAAGACATGCACCATAATAATAGTCAAATGGGCCAATGTGTAAGTAGAAGCCAACTAATGAGGAAAAGGAGACCAAAATTACCAATCAATTTTTATTTCTATTTTTGTTTCATTTCTTGATTTTCTTTCTTTTCTAATTGATAGATAGTAGAATTGAAGGATTTTTCTCATATCTTAATGAGAAGAACATACTAAGTGCTAATTGGTATGATTAGGGACATATCATATATGTAACTCAAGTAGGATATGTGGGCATTGTAATAACTCATGTATGGATTGTAAAAATAAAAGGCATGAATAAAAGAAGGAGAGGGGAATCAATTATTGAATTATAATTCTATTCTTTTTCTATTTTCCTTTTGTGTTTGTGTGTCCTTTTTTATGAGGTTGTTAGAAGTGTAATAGGTCTATTTTCTTCCATTTTTGACAAGAACAAACCAAGTGGTATTAGAGTTGTTTCTGATGTGCAAAAGTATTATGATCGAAGATGAGCAACATGGTGTCTTAAAATGGAAGTAAGACTCTAAGATGGTGACAGAACCAAATCCTATGAGGATAAGATTAGCAAGCTTGAAATAAAGTTGGTAGATACCAAGTGTTGGTATGGGGTTGATGCTAATTTTTGGTCCCAAAACAAGGTGTATGACAAAATACAAAACCAAGCAAGATTGAGAATCAAATGGTTATGCAAGTGTAGACAAAGAATAATAGTGAAAGCACACATGCACATAAAATAATAAACACATAAGGATTATTATGTTTTGGGCCCTCTTGGCACCTACTCCACTCTCCAAGCTATTTCCAATATTAGGTTCCACTAACCACATATGGAATCAAACTTCCCTTGGTTTCCAAAGATCACTAAGAACTCTTACACTACCTAGTTTCTTTTAGCTTACCAAGAACTTTTATACTATTTGTTTCTTCAAGATTACCAACAAACTCTTTATAACATTCCACTACTGTAAGGATCCCTTTCTTCTAGTAGAAAACCCAAATAATATAAGTAAATATTGTACAAATATAATGTCTCTTACTAGTCAAAGATGTACAAAAAATAAGCTCAAATAGAAATAATAAACAATAACTTTACAGTCCTTCTAACTTCTCTTATGATGCATTTGATATTGCTTGAAGCTCATTGATCATTGGAGTACCTTGGAGTGAATGTACTTGGATATTTGTTTGAGTTTATATGATTGATTCATTTATAGCACTTAGAACCCTCAAGCCTCTTCTTATTCTTCAATGGAACTTCTATTTAAAAGTTTTGGAGGGCTTTTGAGCATTTAAAAGGGGAACAATTGAAATCAAACTGTTGTGAAATGTCACATCACTTTCTGACCATTATAGCTATAGACATCTATAGACATAACTTCTCATCTATCGAAGAACTCTATAGACGATCATGGCCTCTAAAGAACTCTGTTGGTCTCCTTTGTCTCACCTCTATAGAATATGGTCTTTATAGAGAACTCTACAGACCTTTGTAGAATCTCTATAGACCTCTAGATGTTGTGACTTGGAGCACCTAGTTAGATGGCATGCTACAGACCTCTATGGCCTTGGGCACTCCTCTATAGCTCTACTTTGTTGGGTTGAAGCCTAAGAACATTGTTTTAGTGGCCCTAATAAACCTATGTAGCCCAAATTGTCTCCTTTGTAGGTCTCCTTTGTCACTTGAAATCTTAACACAACTTCACTAGCTTAAGTTCAAGTCATTTACAAGTTTTTTTGCCATCAAAACTATACACCTAAACTCAACACTACTCTTTTTCAATGATGATAAAACTTGGTGACTTGTGAGAATAAAAGTATATGTTAATGAACTATGTAAGCTCCCCTTATTTATTTTATTCCATGATCTTTTATGAGTTTGTTTCATTTCTGCTCATATGCTAAGATTGTTCACTATTTAATATTTCAGAAAATTTTTAAAAGTTTAGTTCTCCCAGTTTATATCATTTTTCATCAATTTGGAAATAAGTTATAACATTCTCTCCCTTTTTATCATAAATAAAAAGGTTTAGGGGTGAGGGATTTAAGATTTTAACTTTTTAAATGAGGTTATGAACTTTTGCTCCCCTAAAATACCTAGTTTAAAACTTTATTTCTTATTTTTAAACCAAGGTCATATAGCTTATACAATTTTCACCATCGTCCAAGTATTAGATGATTGATCTTAAAGCTTTATGAAGGCTATAAGTAAAAGAAATATGAAGTTTAATAGTTGAAATACTATACCTTTACTTAGCCTTTGGGTCACTCGAACTAAATGATGTTTCTTGTTCTTGTAGAGTCGAGAACCTTCTTTCTATGGCTATAATTGGAAGATAGTTACATAATAATATATTTCTTCTTCTTCTTCTTCCTTTTATTTTTCATTATCTTATTCTTCTTTTCATTTACAATATTCTACTAAATTTACATTTTTCCTTTTCATCTTCTTCAACAATTTTTTAATTTTCCAAGAGAGGGCTTTCATATCTTTATTCTCCTCCTCCCCCTCACTAAATAAAGATTTTGCACTTTTAGAGCAATAAACCATCTTCATCTTCTTTCCTTGTCATTCTTCTAGACCTTGTGGGTCATAATGACCCTATCAATTCTACAATATAGATCTTATTCAAGTCTTTGGCCTCGTTAATTGTATTGACTTTTAGCATCCAATTCTCAGGAAGATATTATTGGTTCCTAAAGTATGGCTATACCCAAAAGGGGAGGGTGAATTAGGTATATAAAAATTTATTACTTAACCCCTGTTAGACCATTTCCCTCTTTTCGTGCTTATATGTGGTGTGATATAAAGTAAATGATAGAATTGTAAAATGCATGAAGGATAAAGCAAGTAAACAAATACACATACAAATAAAATAATTTTTATAGTGGTTCTGGAATCCCATCCTTACATCCATTGTTCCAAGAGCACTTCCTCATTATGCCTTAGGTTCCGCTATATCCCATATAATGGAAATACAATAGAGCTTTTAGCACTCTTCTAGATTCTAGCTCTAGGGGGCATAAACATAGTGCTCCCAACACTCATCTGGTTTTCACAAGCTCACCAGGAAACTCACTAATTTCGAAGATCACTAGCAAACTTGATGGTTTTTGAGAGATCACTAACAACTCTCTAGTTTTCAGATTAACCAGAAAACTTATATACTTTTACAAAGTGTTACAATGAAGCACAGGGGAAGATGAAATCTTTTACAGCTCTAGTAATATAAAAGGATCTTCCCAAAATATAAGGACAATGGCCATTAAGAATATAAAGATTTAAGCTCAAGGATAGATAAATGAAGGTTTAAGCTCTTAGCCAAGAGTGGAAGGATTTCATAAGCTTAAACTCATCTAAAAATTATTCCTTCGCTACCTTTAAATCATTTCATCTCTTCTCCTTAAATATCTCACTTGAAAACTTGACCGTTGGAGGAAGATGATCTTCATTAAATGCAAAGACGAAAGTAGATGATTATAAAATAAATATAGAAGATTGTTTTGATAATCTCCCATTTGAAAACACCATCTTCTAATTAATTCCCATATGCTTAGAGCCATTTTGCAGTGCTGACCTTGACATAGAAGAAGGTAAATAGCTTGTTCAGGCAACTGATGAATAAAGAGATATTGTAGCTTTGACTTGATTCACGGTTTTGGAAAGAAGACAATAAATTATGATAGATTCAGCTGCTCCACTTTGATTGGTACTTTATTGCATTTGTCTAAAGTTAATATCAGACGAAGTCTCTTTTCAGCTAGATCGACTCTCTTTGTCTCCTACTTTATCCATAGTTGCTTCCAAACGAAGTTGGGCTTCTTCATTTTTAGACAAATGTGGTTTGCTCTATGAACTTCTTCTTCCATCCGCTGCCTTTTTGTTATCTCTTCATATAGTATTTGATTTTGAATAGAGTATTCAGATTGACATCTTTAAGCATATTTTGAAATCTCAATAACTCAAACTTTCTGAAATGTGGTAGACGGTTAGAGCAAATATCTGTGGTCTTACACTTAAAAAATTGAATGGGTTTTTAATGTTTGATTCTTGTTTAGCACTTAGAACCTTCAAGCATTTTGTTCTCCTTCAATGGATTGTCTATTTTTACCATCCAGAAAGGTTGCGGACTACTTGGAAGAATATTATTATAAAATCTAGTTGCTGCAGAGTGTTGAATTTCTAATATTTAAACACAACAAATTTTCGCTGTAGCAAGGTACTGCAGCAGTGTTACTATAGCATATCACTTGTCACGTCCCGCCTTCCGAGGCATGACTTAGCATTTTTGCACAGCATTTCACCTAAATTTGTCCACTTTTAGGGTAGGGGTGCTTGAGTCCCATTTTTGGAACTTGACTATTTTCTTATCAAAAATTAGATAGAGTATTCCCTAAATTATTAGGGTTTAAACTGTACAATTATTCATTAAATCAAATAAAACACTAATATATATTCTAAAATATCTGACCACATACCCACAAACCTAGATCTGGATTGAATCATGATGACAATTTACATCTTTAAAATCTATTAACAAACTGATCATTAATTTATTAACACATGCCACTATTAATAATATACATTAGTCTAGTTTCTCCAATATCAAATACACCTCAATTTAAAATCTATTAATTACAATCATACGGATCCAAATAAAATCCTAATTATGCTAAAACACCAAGGTGATTTCAACCCTACCATGGTATGGCTTCAGATCCTGCTCAACACTTCCAACCCACAATTGGAATTCTTTACCTGTTATATCAACTAAAAAAAAGTAAACAAGAAGGCGTGAGTCCGGGAACTCAGTAAGTAGGCACAAATAATAAATAATAAATAAATAACTTCAAAATTTATATGATTCAATTCAATTATGATCAAAGACAAAAAATGCCAATCATACTATGAGGATCATGTCCAAATTATCCTAATCCAATAATCAATGAATGACATTCATCTTTTGATTTTGACTAGCCATCATTCTCAACAAATAGTCATATGGCTCAATCATCCATCCAAAAACATAACCAATAGTATGAGAATTACAATCCTCATTGTTCCAAATATGGAACTAAATCAATGATAAGAATCTATTACCATCATTCATATCAAATAGGGAATTGCCATCATTCCCATCCAATTTAATCAATCTTCTATCGGATCATTCTTCAAGATAATCATATAACAAAGGGATATGCTCTATCCCTAACATTAGCATTCATAATAGACTAAATTATCAAATATACCAATCAAAGGGATATTCATTATCCCTAATAATCCAAACAACATCAAAATTTAACCAAAGATGGGATATTTATTGTTACTATCCAAAACATCCAAGCCTGGAACTAAATCAATAGGATATTCATTATCCCCAATCAATCATACATTCAAACAAAGCAAAGGGGCACCTACTTACCTTAGGCCTTTAGCTCCACCCACATTCCTTAAGCTGTCTTTTCTTCCTTCTCAGATCATCCGGTATGGAGTCAATGCCAATTATCATACATCATTTATAGCCAATCTCAGGCTATAATTATCAAACATATGATAAACACTAGTTAACTTAGGGTTCTCTTCACAATTATCACAAGAAACCTTCTTGTCTGACTTATTTATCTAATCTCTCACATGATTAGCATTTTAATAACATGTAAACAACTCAATTAAGATTTTAGGTGATTCAATTCATGGATTACATAGGCTATTCACAAAATCCCTCTTTAGACCCTAACTAGGGCATAGCCCAAAACTCAATTCTACTAGTCCAAGCCATTCCATACATGTTCTAAAACATACTAATCATCCCATTAATTATTTACCCCATGATTAATTCAACACAAATCATAAAATTTCCAAATTTTGCTATTTATCAAAACTCTATCTTTGCCAAATCTCAAATTTCTCAAGCCAAATCATGGTAATAATTGTATTAAACCATTCTTCCATGAAATTATAAGCATATGCATTAATTTAAGCCTCAAAATTCACTTTTCCCCAAAATTCTAAAATTTGAAATTAGAGATTTAGTTGAGAAATCGAACTTACCATCGCTTACAAGCATAGCCGTCCTTCCCAAATGAAGGACCAAGTTCCCAACTCCACTTTGCTCCATCCATTTAGAGGAAATTAGCTCATTCTTCTATTTTCTCTCATTTTTCATGGTTCAAGTGGGTTCAAATTGGGTTTAATTGAAAGATCACAAGTTTTTCTAGCTAGGCAAGATGATTTCCTAACTAAATAGGTAAGAAACAAAGCTAAATAGGGTTAGGGCATGAAAGGGGAAGAAACGTAATGAAATGGGATTAGAATGGCTGAAATGGGACGAAGTGACTTTAAAAAGTTGGGTTGCTGCCATTCGCTAGCCTCCTGCCATTAGATCATAGGCGCTTGGGACCACAGCCAGTATGGTAGCCGCCTTCCATATCGCCCGCCACCGTCTAGTGGGGTTTTCTCCTTGGATTCTACCACAAACACTTTCCCAACCACTTGCCATACCGCCCGGGGAACGCAGGTGCCTGGCATACTGCCTGAGGCCCTGTCTCCCCTATTTCCACTATTTTAAAACATATTTTTATATGGCTAAACACAATTATCCAAAAATTAATACCCTGGGTGTTAAATCACTATGGCACCATACCGCTTTGTCTGTTACTTCGTTTACTAATTGCTTGAAGCTTTGTCTATTATACTATAGTAGGTTACTGTAGCAAATTACTATAACTCCACACCGCTTTGTCTGTTACTTCGTCTGTTGATTGCCTGAAGCTTTGTCTATTGTACTATTGCAGATTACTGTAGTAACTCATTTATTACTTCATTTGCTTATTCAAACTTCATCTTCCGCTTCATCTACTAATTCATCTGAAGTTTACTTCGACTTCCACTTTAGACAATCCACTTCATCATCCACTGTAGCAATTCCCCTTCGTCTGCTACTGTAGCAATACTGTAACATTTTTATTATAGCAATGCACCTACACTTGAAAATTTTTATACTTTTTGTCACATTCTTAACTTGATATTTTTCATTATAAATTAAAAGACATTTATCCACATATAATATACATAAGTTAGAGTATGAATAAATCATTTAAGCATAATTTATTTTCCATGTAAAGAATATCTTCTATGAAGCACACTTATCAAAATATGTTTATGCACACATGATTTTCATAAGTTGTAAAATATAAGTAAATCACATATTATATTTTTCAATGAAGCTTAAAGTGATAACTTTAAATGCACATGATATATCTATGATCCAACATATACAAACAAGGTTAATGCACTATGGATCATAATGAATTCTTCGTTCTCTAAAATAATTTATGTATTATGCTTACATTCAAAATGTTGTAATAATGATTATTCATGCCAAGCATATTTGTCTTTATTTTGGCTTCCTAGACTAAAATCATCATTATCATAGATCGAGTCTTAAGATAAGTTTTGTTATCATCAAAATCATACAATAATCCCAATAGATGTTGAGTCCAAGGGTCTAGTTTTGATGATTAATAAATCTTGTTAATGACTTGAATTAAGCTAATGAAGTGTTGCCGAGATTTTTGTTCTTAGAGGAGCTTCAGACATGACATAGGCACAATAAGAGGAATGATGAGTGGCTTCAAAGGAAGCTTCGGATGTTTAGGAATGAAGTCTGAAGGCTTCAGAGGAAGCTTTAGAGGTTGAAAATTGGTGTTTAGAGACTTCTAAGGGACGAACTCTAAATTTAGAAGAGAAGAAGTTTCAGAGGATGTTTAGAGTTACTTCAGATGTTCAAAAGAGAAGAAGAACATTCAAAGTATGTTTAGAAGAAGAAGAATTTTTGGTAAGAAGAAGTGTTTGAAGCTTCAGAACATCTTCAAAGCATATCCAGAGTTGAACAAAAGCTTCAAAAGTGATGCAAATAAATTTTAGAGCTTTAGAGGTGTCTTCAGAGTCACTTCAGACATTGGATAGAAGCTTCGAAGGTTGGAAGTGGGATGTGCTCAAAGTCAAAGAGAGCTTCAGAGGCTTGCAGATTTAAACTATATGTTCTGGGTTTTTAGAGGAAGCTTCAGAGGTGCACCTTGACCTTCAAAGGTTCTACAAATATAGTTGTTGGGAAGAACAATGCTCAAAGGAACTTTAGAGGATCTAAAAGAGGACTTTAGAGGTTTTGTAAATGTATCCGTTGATGGTTGTTGGGATCTTTAGCTTCAACAGAAAGAGGGAGAACTCACTTCAGATTTACTTCAGAGGTTTTGAAGTAATGCCCGCCAATGATGAACGATGATCCTTGACCTTTAGAGGCTCTTAAGTAGCGCAATGAGGCAGTTTGCACAAAGTGCTAAAAATGCAATCTTAACGGTTGAAAAACTCACTAAATGATGTCGCAATGGCTAGAAACTTTTAAATGACTATAAAAAATTTTTTGAAAGAAGAAGTAAGAGCTTCTAGAGTGGATAAAACACAAAACTATCTTAAGAACTCAAGATTCCAAATGGTGCATTCACTCTAGCAAGCCTAAACATTCAAAGCACTTAAGAGTTACATCTTCACAATTTCAGAGGAGAACGAAAAGCACTATAATCTGGTTTATTGTTTATTATTTTTCTTGAGCTTAAACCTATGTACTCTTAGGCCAAGTTAGAGGCAATTTCTGTACACATTATATTTCTTTGTATTGAGTTTCTGGTAAGCTCTGAAAACTAGGGGAGTTACCGGTAAGCTCTAGAAACTAGTTTGTAGAGTTGTTGGTGAGCTCGGTAAAACCAACATTATGAGTTTCTGGTGAGATCTATAAAACTGGAACAAGAGTTCTTGGTTAGCTTGGGAAACCAAGTGTGATTCCACAGGGTATAGTAGAATCCAAGGTTTCCCCCAAACCACTATAATCTTTGTGTTTTTTATTATCTGTGTGCTCGTGTTCTTTGACTACATGCATTTTATGCACTTGCTCATCCCTCCTGCTTTCCCCATCTAACTTAGATTCCAACTTTGCCATACAACCTGCATAACATAGCAGGCCAGGACCCAATAGAAGAGACCTTAATATTTTTTTTAACCAACTAAGAATAAGAAATATCTTGGCCTAAAATTTTCGGCTATAAGTTTTAAAAGTCTAGAAAATATTTCAGAAATAAACTCATCCTTCAACATGCAGAACATTTCACACTCATGGACAAGTAAATTAATTTTAGTTTCCTTCACTTGGCTTGTCCCCTCATAAATTACTTGTAGATGATTCCAAAATTTGTTAATAGTTTACATGAAGATTATTCCACATTTCTTTAGGAATTTCACATGAGAATATCTTTTCAAATTCAAAAGGAAAGAGTAGAGCATTCTTAACTTTTATAGTTAATTTAATTGCTCTCATGTCGCCATGAGTGCACTGACTCTCATCTGAGGTAGAGAGTACCATTCCATCATCTACAATCTTCCACTAGTTATAACTATTGGTAAGTAAGCTTTTCATTCTCTACTTCCAAAAGTTATAATGCTTTCCATCAAAATATGGAGGTCTAATGGTTGGTTGAACTTCTATGATTTCACCAAAATTGTTTGCCATATAAGATCACATTGAGTTAGAGTTTTAATGACAATTAAATCTCAATTTTAGTGTCTTGCTCTAATACCAATTATTGGGTTCGGGTTTGATTATAATTATTGGTCCCAAATATGGTAAAACTAAAAATCAAGTAAGATTCGAAATAAAATGGTTGTGGAAGTGTAAAAAAAGAATAATAGTGAAAGTACACAAGCACATAAGGAAATAAACACACAAAAAATATAGTGGGTCGAGCCCTCGAACGCATACTTCACTCTCTATGGTATTCATAATGGAACTTATATGTAACTTATATGTAAAATGTCAAAGCTCACAAAGTGGCAAAGTGCAGAAATAGTAAAGTGTAGGATCGCAGTTGAAAGCATAGTTGCCTGCGCTAATTGCCTGCCCTACAGCCAAAAGCGCAATCGCTGGCTATATTGCCTATGGTGTTCTTAAGAGGAAGTAAAGTCCCTAGACAACCATAGCCACATCGTAGCTACCTACACTCATAGTAAAAAGCAGGAGGCACCACTCGATTCTGCTTTCTACATTAGAAGAAGAACCGACTGATAAAAGCCATAGCACTTGTGAGTAGCACCTTGAGCGCAACCGGTATCACAGTTGCCTATGATCCTCTTGCAATCTCTAAAGGTAAAAAATTTGAACATTGAAAAGCCATGTATTGCTATCTAATCATTTCCAACAGTCTAGTTTTTAAAAAATCTATTTAAAAAGAAAAATTGGGATGTTCTAAAGTTGTTGATTAAGCTTAAAACTTTAAAAAATCTTTGCAACCCAAGACCAAGCACTTAAACTTCATCATCTGCATTCAAGAGCTTTCACCCTCACAGTCTTTACTGAAGGCCTTCTTCATCAACACTAAGGGAAGATCCTCTGCAATGAAGTAAGCTATTCAAGGATAACAAGACTTCCTTGATGCTCATAATAACACACTAGTAAAAGTGTAATTTCTTATTCTTAATTTTATTCATGTATTCCTTGAGTTTGTGTTGGAGACCAATCTCAAGGGAAACACGTGTGATTTTGAGTGTGACTCACAATCAACTAGTTGGAGTTATACAATGCCCCCTTGAGCTAAAATCAAGAAGAGTGTAAGAGGTACTAAATATATAAGCCACCTTGATCTAGCGTCAAGAAGAGCAATTTGATTATTAGATTGTGTTTCATAATCAATTGTTAAATTATTTATGCCCCCTAGAGTTGGAATCTAGAAGAGTGTAGTGGTACTAATTGTATTCCTTGTACTAAGATAATGGAACCTTAGAAGAATGGAGTAGGGAAGTTGTCCCAAACCACTATATATCGTGTCTCCTTTGTGCGATTGATTTATTTGCTTGCACTTTACTTTCCATAGCAAATTGCACAAACACACAAAAGTGGGAATTTAATCTTTGAGCTAGAAAATTTTATAAACCCAATTCACCCCTCCCCTCTTGAGTTAAGCTAAGTCTTAGGGACTAGGAGACACAAGTTATAACTAGTGTCTCACTCTACCCCACAAGATAGACAAAATAGAGAAAATAATGAATCTAAAGTTAGATACATTGATATCTCTTTTTGAGTCTACTTAGCACCAACCCGGACCATCTCAATCTCATCTAGTCCTCTCAACACACTCCTCCAAAGAAACCTACTCTTTTTGAAACTAAACTATCAAAACTCCCTCACCAATCAAACCTTCACCTAAGCCTCAAGCCTTTGAACCAAAAAACCACCTTAACTCACTCAACAAGGGCCCCTAGTTAGCCTACCCAGCCTAACCTTGAATCACCTTTCATTCCAAACACTGCCTTAGTTGTGTGGTTGACTCGCGGTTCATCATGGGAATCAATTCCTACTAGTTTTGTGAAACTCCCACTCCTACACCACCTACTCCACCCACACCTCCATCTAAGACTATCCCATATGCCAACAACCCCAACATCTTTCCAAAGATCTCCAAACCTAACAATAAAACCTATTATGAGTTTTACTTCAAGATTAAAGCCCATTGTATCGCTGTTGACTAACAGCTTCACAAGAGCATTACTGCCATCACCTATCCATTCCTAGACCTAGAAGTCCTAGTCTTCATAGATAGACTTATTCTAATCCCACATCCTCCACCCTCTTAACTTTTAATATAAGTGTATTATTTTCATGATAAATAAAATTTGATTAAGTTTATTACTAATGAAAGTTTGTCAAGATCCTAAATGCAAAAATAATTTAAGAATTGTAGAAGTTTCAGATTGTGCACATAATCTTCAAAGTTCATTTTAGAATAAGTTCTAAAACATTAATCCTAGATGCAAAGAGATCAATGCAATTTCAGGCATCGTGAAGACCTTTTTAGACGTGCTGAAAACCATTTCTAGAAAGCATTCAAAAAATGCCTATGTCCACTACTCCCAAAGTTATGAAAGCTTTTTAGACATGTTGAAGTTTCAGATCATGCAACCAAATGATTCTCATTATTTCACATAGTCTGAAATTTTATTTCAGACAAGATGAAGCATCATTCCAAGGAGCCAGTCCAAGAAAGCTTCATCCAAAATTTTAAACAATCTGAAGGGATGGTACAGATCGTATGAAGTAAAGAAAGAAGCAAACTTCAAATGTTATGAAAATATTTACATCAAAAGTGTTGAAGTTTGAAAGCAGACATGTTGGTTCGAACATTACCAATAACTAACTTCAAACGTTGTGACTCATGTTGGAAGGAGCACAACTTCAAGTCATCCAGCATCATCTATCTCTTAAGATGTTCAAAAATCTTAAATTTAGATGGAGCAACATTGTCTGAAGTGACGATGACTCAGTTTAAGATAGTCCGAAGCCATTCTAGATGTGTTGAATACTTTGCTTCAGATGAACTGAATCATCCAGCTTCCATTTTTGGCAAAATAACAATGCTACAAGCTTTCACAACTATAAAACCAAACTAAAAGATGGTGTATTTCAATGGGAGAAAATTTAAATGTTCGTTTGCATTAAATAAAGCTCACCTACTTCCAATGGTTGGAATCCAAAGCTTATATAAGAGAAGAAAAGCTTAAACAAGAAGTTGAACTATTGCACTCTACTAAGCTTCAACCTTCATTCTTTCACTTACAAAAGAGAGCAACTAAAAGCCTTCTTACTATAACTTTTTGCTACATTCATTAAGGTTCTCAACAATTTCTAGGAAGAATAATCAATTATGCATTCAAGCTGACCAAACTTCCCCTGTGCTTTTAGTGAAATTCTTCATAAAGTTTATTTATTCTTTCTGTTCTTATTTCTGTGATTTGCCTTAAGCTGGTATTGGAGATTAATCTCAAGAAGAGCTAACCTAGTCTATTGGAGTGTGTCTCACAGCTAGTAGCTATGTTGTGTTTATGCCCTCTAGAGATGGAATCTAAAAGAGTTAAGAGGCACTAGGTTGTTATGCCCCCTTTGAGCTGGATTCAAGAAGAGTGTTGTGTGCACTAGTTGTATTTCTGCTATAGTGAGATAGTGGAACCCAAGTCACTAGAGGAGAGTGCTTGGAAGAGTTGAGTAGATTAGTTGACTCAAATCACTTAAAAATACTTGTTTACTTATTGATTACTTGCATTGTTTTCATTAAACTATTAAAGGAGACTTTAATCCTTCAAGGGGTTTAAGCAAAATTTTTTTAACAAACCAATTCACCCCTTCCCTCTTGGGTTTTTACCTAGCCTAAGGGACCAACAAGTCGTATCATAGTGGGATACATAAATATTTGTAGATATCTAATGACAAACCCATCATCCTCTGCTCATGTCTTTGTTAAGGGGCAATCCTCTACCTAGCCGCTCCTATTTGATGGAAATAACTTTGCTTATTGGAAGTTAAGGATGAAGCAATTTATTATGGCTAGTGATATGGATTCCTAGAGAGCCATAGTTATAAGAACAACCCTTTTAATGAGTGACATTAGTGCTTGGACTAAAGAAGAGACCACTAATGTTCAAAATAATGCAAAGGCTATGAACTTGATATTTTATGGTTTATCTATCACCTAGTTTGATAGAGTATCATCGTGCACCACTGCCAAAGATATTTGGGATAAGTTTGTGTTGATTTATGAAGGTTCCTCCTAAGTCAAGGGGACCAAGAGGAGCATTCTTATAAGAGATTTAGAAAATTTTAAGATGAGAGAAGGAGAGAGCATGTCTGAGATATATGCTTGTTTTTCCAAGATTACTAACGCTCTTAAAGGTATGGAAAATTTTTTTCTAATTTTTAGTAAGTGATGAAGATTTTGAGAGCATTACTTAAGTCCTGGAACTAAAAGATCACAGCTATAAAGGAGGCAAAGGATGTAAATGTGCTCAAGATTGATGATCTCATTAGCTCTTTGATGTCCCATGAGTTGATCAAGAGCAAGAGAGAAGAGCCAATAAAATAGAAGAAAACAATGGCTATCAAAGCATCAAAAGAAAGAAATAGTGAGTCAGAATCACAAACAGAAGATGAAGTGGCCATGTTAGCCAGAAAGTTTAGAAATTTTGTCAGGAGCAACTATGGAAACACCTTTAAAAAACAACCTAGATAAGATGAAAAGAGAATAAGTGAAAGAAGAAAGAACTTAGATGTTAAAAATGTAGAGTAGTTGGTCACATGATTGCAACATATACAAATGAAGAAAGAGCAGACTTGAATGAGAGAGAAGATAGAAAAGAAAAGAGTAGAACAGATAAGCAATTCAAGAGGCCATCAATGAATAAAACCAGAGGAATGTATGTGAATGATGAAGATTCCTCAAGTGAAAAATATGACAGAGAAGTGGAGAACCTATCAAGAATTTGCTGCATGGTTCATGTAGAGAATGAGTCCACAAGCTAGCTCTCCACCAAAGATAAAAGATGCACAAATGAATTGGAGACTGAAGTAAATTCTTATTACTCTTACACTTCTAATTCCTCAAGCTCTACCAATAGTTGTACCAAATGTAATCAGCTTGATGAGCTGCAGCAATCATATAACTGTCTCTTCAGTGAGTTTGAAATTCTTGGACAAAAATTTACACAAAAGAAGAGACACTTTAATGCCATTGTCAAAGTAAATGCAATTCTAACTAAAAGAAATCTCTCTATACAAAAGAAGTAGAAAATCGGAAAAAGGAGATAGAAATATTAAATAGTATATTGAAAAAAATTCTCCAACCCAGGAGAATCAATAACCAAGTTCCTATGTATAACTGAGCAAAATAGCAAAAGAGGACTTGGATGTGAACAATCAAGTGGTGAAGAGCCACAAGAAAATAAAAAATTTGGTGGATGTTCCAAGGGTATGAACCTCATAGAATAGAAAGGGAATTGTCTAAATATTAGAAGTTTCATAGGACATTCTTGAGTTAAAAAACCAGTGACATACAGAGCACCAAGTAGAGTTTTCAACACATGTCATTTCTTTAATAGAGAAGAACATAAAGTATATGATTGCTATGAAAGGAAGATATAAGGAAAAGGTGCAAGATTAAAGTGGAGAACCAATGATAGTGCATAATGTTTTCACACACACAAATCCACTAACACAGTTGGACCCACTATTTGGGTACCAAAGAGCTAAAAAAAGTATTTGATTTTGTGAATGAAGATAAGTCTCAAAGCAACGGCTAAAAATTCCTAGTTCATTAATGATGATGCTTAAGACAAATGAAAGGGAATGAGAACCTCTTTTAGGAGCTAAAGCCAATAAATGGAGGGACAGTTGTATTCGGTAACAATGATAAAGGCTTCATCAAGGGTATAGGTAAAATCTTTGGTTTATTCAATGCATTCATAGAAGATGTATTATATAAAGATGGACTTAAGTATAACTAACTAAACATTAGCCAATTATGTAATAGAGGTCCCAAAGTTGTATTTGAATCATCAACATGTAATGTATTCGATCTAGATGATAGTTTATTGTTTAGTGGAAAGAGGCATGGTGATGAGAATGTAAAATATCATATTTTATTCCCTTAAGACTTTATCTTTTATGCCTATTTGATTCCTAAATGTACTCATTGTACTTATATTTTGATTTAGGAGATATTGGAGTGTTTAAGTGCAAAAAGAAAGTAATTGGATAATTTTGGACAACTTTAGCATCACTCCATATTTTGGGCATAACTCTCTCATTTGACCTTTGATTGAGATGATTAAAGATGTTCTAGAAACACAATAAAAATTTCTATAACTTTTATTTTGGGAGTTTTGAGAGATAATCACTACATCGAGGGAAACTGAGAGGAAGAAAGAAAAAGGTAGGATGAAGTGCAAAGGAGCAGTGAAGGAGCAAAGAGCAGTCAGAGGCAACAGACCGGCGCCGTCGGCGCCAACCCACTTCACACCACCACCCAGTAGCTAGCTGATCAAAATTTTTATTTTCTAATTTTTTAAAATTTTTTTGCATATTTTGGCTCTATTTTAAATAACACTTTCCTAGGGTTTTTGAGAGATCTCTTTGGCTATGGTTTGAGTAGGACTTTTTGGTGGCTTTTGACAGAGAATCTTCTTCTTCTCTCTTTTCCAATTTTACTTTCTTTTTGATTTAATGGTGTTGTGTGGCTAAACATTTATTCTTAGTTTAAGGAGATAGAAGCCTTAGAATCAACATACTATGGGATCTAATTTAATTTAATTATTCAATTTATACTTTGAGTATTGAATATTCTTCTTTGTTTACAATTATGATCATTATGTTTAATTGCTAGGAGGCCTACTAGTTTATTTTCATTGCTAGATTAGATATCAAATCTATAATCATTTGATCCCTCTAATTTGCGAAGCAACTAGAGTTTAATAATTTGCTACTGTTATAGTTATTAAATTTTAGAAAGAATATTTGACTAAATTAAATGCAACTACTGGTGCTTGTGCTGTTTAGCTTTACCAATCTCTATAAATCTTAATGCTATTATTAGATTAAACCTTTAGCACTAGTCTTGGGTTGCTTAGTAGTTAGGGTTAATTAGAATGCTGGTTTCATATAGCTATGTTGAAGGAGAGATAAGAAAAATAATTCCAATGGTGAATATTCAAAGTATGATTTGATTTATAATTGCATTAATGATCAATTATGAGATTTTGATGGTGGATGTTGTTGAACCAAGGTTTTCTTTTCTGATAGATTTCTTTTACAACATTACTTTTGTTATACTCAAAACCCCCCATTCTTGATCATATTGCATAAAACTAAACTAGATGCTCTCCATGGGATTAACCCTTACCCACACTACTACAAGTAATTTAATTAGAACAAGGTTCTGAATTTGGTTGCCATGATAGCACACTAAATTTTTGGCACTGTTGCTGAGGAGTAATTCTAGTTGATTTTTGTGCTCTCGTGATCTCTTTATTTTACTTTTTAAAAAAAATTCTTATTTATTTTTAGGGTTTATTAGATTTTTCCTAATTGTTATGACTGCAACTCAATCTTCTAATCAAGGTAATTTGCATTATGAACCAAAAATTGAAAGAACTTTGCATAAGTTAAGGAGTGAAGCTCAAAGGAATTCAGAAAAGGAGGAAATCATGGTTGAAAATTGAACTTTGAAAGAGCTTGCCACACCCAATTTAGATTAACAACCATTATGCATATCATTTCCTACTTTAGATACTACTGTTAATTTCCAATTAAAATCTAGACTAATTCATCTCTTGCCTAATTTTCATGGTCTTGCAGGTGAAGATCCTCACAAGCATCTAAAGGACTTTCATGTGGTGTGTATGAGTATGAAACCAACAGGGGTGATTGAAGACCAAATAAAATTGAGAGCCTTTCTATTCTCTTTGAAGGATTTGGCTAAGGATTGACTTTATTATCTACTCTCCAGGAACATCACAACATGGAATGAGATGAAGAGGTTATTTTCGGAGAAATATTTCCTATCTTCAAGGGCGGCTAATGTTGGGAAGGAAATTTATGGTGTAAGACAACATAGTAGAGAATCCCTATATGAATATTGGGAGTGTTTCAAGAAATTATGTGCATGTCACCCCCATCATCAAATCAGTGACCAGTTACTCATCCAGTATTTCTATGAGGGCCTTCTACCCACTGAAAGGAGCATGATTGATGCTACTAATGGAGGAGCTTTGGTGGATAAAACTCTTAAAGCTGTAAGGAATTTGATTGCAAACATGACAACTAACTCACAACAATTTGGCAATAGGCTTGATTCTCTATCCAAGCGTGTTAATGAGGTAAGTGTTTCATCCCTTGGACAACAGATTGTAGGTCTAACTTGTCTTGTTCATCAATTGGCTGTAGGAAATATGCAAATAGCAAAGGCTTATGGAATTTGTTCGATGGTAGGGCATCTAACTGATATATGCCCAACTCTTTAAGAAGAACCTATTGAGCAGGTGAATGCAATGGGTGATTTTTTTGGACACTAACAAAGGAATTATGATCCTTATTCTAACACGTATAGCTCAGGATGGAAGGATCATCCCAATTTCAGTTATGGGAACCCATAAGTAAATTAGCCCACACCTTAAAATTGCTTGAATTTCTTGTCCTGCAGTACAAGCAATCATACCCACCTAGACAACAATAGGGACAAACTTCTAACTCTAGCATATCTTTAGAAGATATTGTTAAGTCTCTTGCCACTAACACTTTGCAATTTCAATAGGAGATGAAGGTTAGCATTCAGAGTTTAAAAAATTATGTAAGTTATATGACAACCACAATCAATTAGCTGGAGAGACAAAATTCAAGGAAATTACCCTCTCAAACAGTGGTGAACCTAAGAAAAAATGTGAGTGTGATCATTTTGAGAAGTTGTAAAGAGGTTGACATTTCAGCTACTACACCAATGGAGCAAGCAAAGGAAAAAAGTATTGTTATAGAAAAGGACTCCCTAAGGATAATGGAGTACCTCAACATAAGTTTTCACCTCTTTCTGAATACAAACCAATACCACCTTTTCCCCAGGCTTTAGCAGAATCTTGAAAAATTGAGCAATATCAAGATCTATTTGAGACTTTTCATAAGTGTGAGGTAAATATTCCACTTTTTAATACAATTAAACAAGTACCTCATTATGTTAAATTCTTGAAAGAATTATGTACAATAAAGAGAAAACAGAAACTTCAGAGATATGAAATGGTGAGAGTAGGGGAGAATGTTTTTACAATTATTCAAAGAAAACTCCCTATAAAGTATAAAGATTCAGGTATATTTACTATCCCTTGCATGATAGGTAACACTAAACTTGAAAAGGCTATGTTAGATTTAGGAGCTTCCATTAATGTTATGCCTTATTCTTTATATGCTTCTTTGAAACTTGGACTTTTGAATAAGACTGGTATTGTGATTCAATTAGCTGATAGATTCAATGCCTATCCTAAAGTTGTATTTGAGGATGTTCTTGTGCAAGTCAATGATTTAATCTTTCCTATTGATTTTTATGTGCTAAATATGGAGAATGGTAATCAAACTACTCCTATTCTATTAGGAAGACCCTTTCTAAAGAAATCCAAAACTAAGATAGATGTTCACAGTGGCATACTTACCATGGAATTTGATGATGAAATTGTTAAATTTAACATTTATGATGCTATGAAATATCTTGATGATGATGATCCTGTTTACTTTATTAATATGATTGATTCTTGTGTACAGGAAGTTTTTAAACTTGATAGAAAAGATGAATTGGAAATTGCCATTAGCAAACATCTTGAGAAGGAGAGATGTTATCTTTGAGTACTGATTTGTAGGAAACTATTATAGCATTGGATGACTTTTTGAAGTTACCAAAATCAGGTAATGATCCTTACATTGAGTTACTAGAATAAGAGCCATTTACCATCTGTTTTGCAGGCATCCATTCTAGATTTGAAGCCTCTTCCCAATCACCTCAAGTATGTTTTCATTAGAGATGAAGGAACTTTGCCAGTGATCATCTCCATTAAATTCAGTGCATTAAAAGAAGAAAGACTTGTGTAAGTTCTTAAGAAGTATAAGAAAACTCTTGGTTGGATAATGAAAGATATTATAGGAATTGACCCATCTATATGCATGCTTTGTTATTTTTAGTTTGCAATTACTCCAGATTGAAGAAAGATGTAGTGAGTTAAGCCAACAAGTATAAACAAAAGTGCTGCTTGGGAGGCAACCCAAGGGAGTTTATATTTCTTTTTCTTATTTCTTATTCTCATTTCTACATTTATATTATGGTTATTTTTGCATTTTCTTTGCATTTGACCTTACATTGGGGACAATGTAAGTTTTAAGTGTGGGGGAGGAGATTTAAATTTAGTTTTAGATTGTGTTTTTTTTTTAATTTTTGCTTTTATTTTTGAAATTTATTTTTGAGAGAGCGTTAGTTTTGCCTTGTGTTTGGGTGGTTTCCTATGATTTGAGGTTGAGGATGTCATAAGTAAGATTCAACTAAGCTTGAAAAATTAATAACATGATTGATTAAGTAATCTTCCAATTTGCAATTGCTCGGTTCGGTTATTTTCCTTGAAAATGGTGATGATTAAATTTCATAGATAAAAAGCTGGTGAGATTTTAAGCCTTTAGACTGACACATTCACATTAGTCTCATCCTTTTTTTTTCATGAGAGATATTCTTCCATGGATTTATTTCTCTAGAGCTTGCCTTGATTCTCTTTAAGATCACATTGATACATGCATATCTGAACATGATTAAGGCCTTCTTTGTTATGAGCTACATGAGTCAAATAACCTATCCTTGTGATTAATTATTCCTCTTATTAACCCCCTTTGAGCTTTATAAACTTTTATTGTGAACCTATGTTACAAGCTTAAAACCCAGAAAAGCAATATTTTTACCCAAGCCATAGAGCTAGTGGAGCATGGGCCATCACTGTATGGGTATACAAAAAAATAATAAAGTGTGGGGGTATCAAAATTTTTGGTATGACTATGATTGGTAAAATGGAATATGTTATTGTTCTTAAAATTGAAAAAAAAGTCAAAGTGAGAAAGAAAGAAAATAAAATCTCAAAATTTCAAGGGAAGAGATTTGTTTATACATCATGCATTCAAAGGTGAAAGATGATGAAGAAAACAAGTGATTATACATGTCTTATATATTTGAGCTTGAGTTGATTTATTTGTGCTTCACTAGTTTCAATGGCTTTTGAGCTACATCTCCAAATATTTCTTACCTTTACCCTAAACCCCATTACAACCCATAAAAAGTCTTTATGATTCATGGTATGCATATGATGATGGAGAATGAGAAGATATGCAAGCTTATGGTAGATCATTTTCTTCAGAATGAATTTGAGTGGAATATATACCCTTTGAACACATGAGAATAAAGTGTTTATTTGTGTAAGGGTTCTACTTATTTAGTTTAATCCATCTTCAAGAGAGAATGCTTACTGAATGATTATAGATTGTGTAAGAATGATTTTTTCTTGTTATATTATGAGTTTTGAAGAGTTTCGTTGTTCTTTGTTTATGATAACTGCAACCTTAATGTTCTTTTGGGAGGGAGCGAATTTGAGTTTTGCTCGAGGATGAGCAAAAGTTAAGTGTAGGAGAATTTGATGAGAATTCAAAATATCACATTTAATTCCCTTAATACTTAATCTTTTATACATATTTGATTCCTAAATATACTCATTATTTTTATATTTTGATTCAGGAGGCAATTGGGGTGGTTAAGTGTAAAAAGAAGGCAATTGGATAATTTTGGACAACTTCAGTATCACTTCATATTTTTAACATAACTCTCTCATCTAACCTTTGATTAAGATGATTAAAGATGTTATGAAAACATAAGAAAAATTTCTACAGCTATCATGTTAGAAGTTTTAAGAGATAAGGACTATATCAAGGGCAACTGAGAGGAAGAAAGCAAAAGGTGGAATGAAGTGTAAAGGAGCAGCAAAGGAACAAGGAGCAGTTGGAGGCAGTAGACCAGACCCGCTGGTGCCAAACCACTTCACAACACCACCTAATAGGCTAGGAAGGTCGTGTCAGGGGCACTAGCGGCTGAACAAAATTTTTATTTTTTGATTTTTTTTGGCTTTTTACGTATTTTGGCTCTGTTTTAAATAGCAGTTTCCTAAGGTTTTTGAGAGATCTCTTTGGCCAGGGTTTGAGCAAGACTTTTTAGTGGCTTTCGATAGAAGATCTTCTTCTTCTCACTTTTCTATTTTATTTTCTTTATAATTTAATGGCCCTGCATGACAAAACATTTATTCTTAGTTTAAGAAGACAGAAGCTTTAGAATCAACATACTATAAGATCGAATTTGATTTAATTATTCAATTTATATTTTGAATATTGAATGTTCTTCTTTGTTCATGATTATGATTGTTATGTTTAATTGTTAGGAGGCCTACTAGTTTATTATTCATTATAATCCATTGCTAGATTAGATATTAAATCTATAATCATTTGATCCCTCTAATTTGCGAAGCAACTAAGGTTTAATAATTTGCTGCTGTTACAGTTATTAAATCTTATGAAGAATATTTGACTAAATTAAATGCAACTGCTAGTGCTTGTATTGTTTAGTTTCACCAATCTCTACAAATCTTAACGCTATTATTAGATTAAAACTTTAGCGCTAGTCTTAGGTTTTTTAGTGGTTAGGGTTAATGAGAACACTAGCTTCTAATTAACTATGTTAAAGGAGAGATAGTAAAACTAATTTCAATGGTGAATATTCAAAGTATGATTTGATTTATAATTGCATCAATGATCAGTTATGAGACTCTTATGGTAGACGTTGACTTAAACCAAGGTTTTCTTCTTTGATAGATTTCTTTTACAATGTTGCTTTCATTACACCCAACCCCCCATTCTTGATCATATTGCTAAAAAACTAAGCTAGATACTCTCCGTGGGATCAACCCTTACTCACACTACTACAAGTAATTTAATTGGAGTAAAGTTTTAAATTTGGTTGCCTATGATGGCACACCACATGGAAATAAATAAATAAATATCTAGTTCATCTAGATAAAATTATAGGAAAATGCCTAATTTCTATTAATGATAACCCATGGTTGTAGTATAAGAGAATGAGATACATCAATATGTCAAATATCAAATCTTTGTGGAAGAAAAATCTTGTAAATGTTTTGCCCAAGCTAAATATGACAAGAATTGGATCTATAAAGCTTGTCAAATGTCAAAATAGACTAAAACATCATTTTCTCCTAAGAATGAAGTGTCCACATCTAGACCACTAGAGTTATTACACATGGATCAATTAGGACCATTAAATATTATTAGCCTTGGAGGAAAAATATTTATGTATGTCATTGTAGATGACTACTCTAGGTTCACATGAGAAATCCTATTAGTTGACAAAGATGAAATATTTTTTATATGTTTTTACATTTTCAAAGCTTGTACAAAATGAGAAGCAAATGTTGATTGTTTCTATTTGAAGTGACCATTGTGGTGAATTCAAAAATAAAAAATTTATTAACTATTATGAGGAAAAAGGAATTCACCATCGCTTGTCATTCCCTAGAACTCTTCAACAAAATGGAGTCATGGAAAGAAAGAATAGGATAATTCAAGAAATTTTAAGAACCATGTTGAATGAGAATAAATTGTCTAAAAGGTTTTGGGAGAAGCAATTAGCACAGCTTGCCATGTGCAAAACAGAATAACCATTAGAGCAATTTTGAAGAAAACTCCTTATGAACTTTGGAAAGGAAGAAAACCCAACATCTCATATTTCCATTCCTTTGGTTGTTATTTTTATGTGCTGAACAATGGGAAGGATAACCTTGGGAAGTTTGATCTCAAAAGTGATGAGATTATCCTCCTTGGATACTCTTCTAACAATAAAGCATTTAGAGTTTTTAATAAGAAAACTCAGATTGTAGAAGAGTCATTGCATGTCAAATTTGATGAAACTAGTTTAACCCTGAGAAGGGAGTTTGGTAGTGATGCAAATAAGGTCAGAAAGAGAATGAAGAAGCTATAATTACAAAATCAAGTGGGAGAAGGCACTTCAAGGCACGATGATAAGTAAGACTTAGACAATGAGGAAGAGGTAAGTAGAGGTAATGTTTCCTATAAACCTCCTACTAATTTAAAGTTCATTAGTGCCAATCCTAGAGATCAAGTCATAGGTGATATCGATGATCGGGTTAAGACAAAACAATCCATGCAAAACATTTGTAGTCATTATTCTTTCATTTCTAACATAGAGCTCACTTCCATTGATTAGGCTCTAAGTGATAAAAACTGGATCATTGTAATGCAAAAAGAGTTGAACCAGTTTGAACAAAATAAAGTCTGGGAATTAGTTCCAAGACCTAAAGACGCTAATGTAATTGGAAATAAGTGGGTACTTAGAAACAAATTAGATGAAAGTGGACTTGTTCTTATAAATAAAGGTTGGTTGCTAAGGGATATTCCCAAGAAGAGGGAATTGATTTTGAAGAATCCCATGCCCCCATAGCAAGATTAGAAGCCATTAGGATGTTACTTGCTTTTGCATCCTATAAGAACTTTAGACTATTTCAAATAGATATAAAGAGTGCATTCCTAAATGGATATCTAACTGAGGAGGTATATGCAAAGCAGCCTCCTGGGTTCGAATGTGATAATCTACCTGACCATGTATACAAACTCACCAAAGCACTCTATGGACTAAGACAAGCTCCAAGAGCTTGGTATAAAAGGTTGATCAAATTTCTGAGTGATCATTATTTTGAGAGAGGAGAAGTTGATACTAAATTTTTCATAAAAAATGTTGTCATGGATATCTTGATAGTTCAAGTTTATATAGATGATATTATATTTGGTGCTACTAATGAAACTCTATGTTAAGATTTTTTAAGAATAATGCAGGTTGAATTTGAAATGAGCATAATGGGTAAGCTGAATTACTTACTTGGATTGCTAATTAAGCAAAAAGATGATGGAAACTACATCTGTCAATCCAAGTATACAAGAGATATGCTCAAGAAATTTAAGATGAAAGAAGTGAAGGCTACAAGCACTCCAAATGAGCACTCAACAAGACTAGATAAGGACAAGAAAGGTAAACTTGTTGACCAAAAATTATATCACAATATGAGTGGTTCACTTCTTACTTGACTGCATCTAGGCCTAATATTCTATTTAGTGTATACTTATGTGCTACATTTCAGTCTAGTCCAAAAGAGTCACACCTAATTGTAGTTAAATGAATTTTTAAGTATTTGGTTGATACACTAAGTCTCGGGCTCTATTATCCAAAAGGAACTATTTTTAAATTGATTGGATATCCAAATACTGACTTTAGAGGATAAAAAGTTGACATTAGGAGCACTAGTGGAACATGTCAATTTTTAGGAAATAATATAGCTTCATGGTTTTCTAGGAAGCAAACTAGTTATTGTGCACAATTTCTTTGAATGAAACAATAACTTCTAGATATAGGCTTACAGTATAAAATATTAAACTAGTGCCATTTGCTTGACCAAAGATCCTATTTTACATTCTCACATCAAGCATATAGAGATTTAGCATCATTTTATTAGAAATCATACAAAAAAGCATAATATATGTTTAGAATATGTGTTTACGAATGCTCAAATTGCTGATATTTTCACTAAGCCATTGCCATTAGAAATTTTTTATTATATAAGGAGAGAAATAGGGATGACCGATGTAAATGCATAAGAATACACCTTGCACTTTTTATTTGCCATTATGCTATGAAAGTTTGTGATACATAAAAATATTTCAAACACTCTTTTAGAATTTCTCAAGATTTAAAGTTAATCTTCTGAAGCCCTTCTAACTTTCAGACACCACACTTCACAACATCTAAAGCACACACTTTACTCTGTTTCAAACACACTGAAACACATCTCCTATTGTTTGAAATTCTAACTTTAGATTGTCCGAAACTCAGTCCAATGTCACTCATTCTCATCGTCTAAAAAGTCAAATTTCTTATTTCATAGCATCTAAAACTCCTCTTCCCTCGTTCTTGGATATCATTTTCGAGGCTATAACCTCTTTTTCTTGTTGAAATTAAATTCAAATTTGTTGGAAAACCCAGCAATTCTTCTATTTTCAGCAAATAGTTATTTCTCATCCTCGAACTTATACCAATAGACCTTTTTATCTTTTTGGAATATACACTTTTAAATAGCTTGATTTTGATGATGAATATTCTTCACCAACCATGTTTTGATGATGAGCAAAAACATGAGAAAACATTAAGGTACTAATAAATCATTCTCAAGCATTTTACAGAAATATTTTTCAATACATGAGAATAATCTTCATAATGATCAAAGGAAGAAACCTAGTAAATGTTCAAGAAATCTAAGTATATAAATTATAGATATACTTAAAGGAAGAAAATAGAAATTCTAAAGTCTCAAGGAAGCTTCAGAAGCAACTTTAAATTTAAAAGATCTCCCTTTAGAGTTACTCATGCATTTCGGAGAAAAGAGATTAACTCTTCGAAGTCACAAAGTCACAAACTTCAGAGTAAGCGAAGGTGCTTTGGAACGACTGGAAAGCTTTAGAGACAAAGCAACAATCTTTAGGGATCATGAAGTTATAAGCTTTGGATTTAGCAAAGATGTCTCAGAGCCACTAGATCACTTCAGAGACAGAGAGAAATAAAGTCAGAGTGATGATATTACTTCAGAGTTACAAGTATACAAGCTTCGACGTTAAGTCAAATCATGTCGGAGCCAATCAAGCTGCTGCAGAGTCACGAGCTCAAAACCTTCAGAGATAGTTAAAATACTTCAAAGTCACGAGCTTACAAGCTTTGGGGCTAAGTCAAGTTCTTTGAAGTCAATAAAGCATTGCAGAGACAATGAGCGATAGCGTTCAAAGTTAACAAAACACTGTTCAAAGATCATGACTCGTCGGAGTTAGAAATCAAGTACTTCAGAGCTAAGTGAAGTACTTTGGAGACAGAGAATCATTTTGGATTTATAGTTAGTCTTTCGGAGTCACGGAACAATCACTTCAAAGATAAAGGACTCTTTTAGAATCAACCTCCATGATCTGGATGCAAGTGACTACTATCATGCCGCTTCAGAGCCTCTGAAACACTTCTGCAGTGCATTCGAAAAGATGATGACTTGTGTGAGCTATGCGGAAAATTTATCTTACTTATAAGCTCGGAGGATTTGATGCTGGTTCATAGAATCCAAAACTCGTTGAAAGTACAATGGTCTTAATTTTGAATATTTCTCTGCATTAAATGTTTCTCACCTACCATAACAGAGAAATTTAGAGGTCAATCTACTTCCAGACCTCTACTATTTGATGGTACAAACTATGGATTCTAGAAGATGAAAATGAAAAATATCTTGATTGCCTCATATTATCATGTAACACCCTGGGTGTTAATGGATGTTGAAAATGGGGGGGAATTTTTTGCATTTTAGCATAATGAGGAATTGGGGTGATAAACAATGATTTATAAAGAAATTTGTTATGGAAAACTGAATTGAACAAAGAGAATGACTTCGTTAGTAGTTTTGAGTGAAAAAAACCTAAGTGGTGATTTTGAGTAAAGTCATGCATATGACTTGAATAACTAATAAAGCATGTTTAGTATGTGAAATGTGACATATATGAGGTCTTGAATTGAATCTTTAAAGATAATCTTTCAATTTTGAACCATTGAGTTGAATGTTCCGCAAAAAAAACTCAATAGGTGAATTTCATCAAATCATGAAAAATTTAATGGATGATTAACCTTATATGATGGTTGTGGTGATTGAAATTTGCTCATGAGTGTATGAGGTGATTTTGGTTTTTAGACTTCATATAATGCATTGTTGTAAACTATAGAAGGATAGTAAGAAGAAAAAGAACTAAAACGGTGAAATTGAGCAAAGGCACAATTACGATCCATATGAATGACCTAATATGATTACCATAGGTATTGTGATGTGTAGGGAATCTTGGTTTAAGACTTGGGTGTAATTTGGAATGAAATTGGAATGCGGAGTCATTTACAGCAGAAAATTTAGAGAAATTTGGTTAAAAACAACCAAAAGAGTAATTTTTAGAAATTGACTTCCAATAAAGTGGTAAATAGCATAAGCATGTTTCATTTCATGCATATGATGTGTGGGAAGTGATTTTGGTGATATTTGAAGTGTTTTGTGTAAAATGAGGTTATGAGTGAATTTCATTAGTGCAAAATTCTGAATTTTGAGTAATCCTTTGTAATGAACAGATTAGTACTTGAGTTTAGGGATGAGATTAATGCTATAAAATGATCATTTTGGGATGATTAGGCATGGGAACAATTGGATTTATAAAGTTATTTGGGGTGCAAATGTAATATCGTAAGGTTTTGGAAATTGATTATAGATCAATATATATGGTGAAAGAAGCTGAAAATGATATAGGTGCCACTTGTACCTACTTTTTTGTAAATAATATGAATGGTTAAGAAAATGTGTTCCATATGAAAGTTATAGCCCTTGAAATTTCCCAGACAATGATCAAAAATCACATGAATTGGATATCATATGAGAAAATTTGAGTTAAAATACTATGGATGTTTCTAGAGCTATAAATTGGTATAAAACACATGGTATCATTTTAAGGCTAAATTACCTATATTTAGAGACTGAATTAGAAAAATTGATAAACATAAAAGTTGTATATCTTGCAATTATACTTTTAATGTAATAAAAAATACTCAATTTGAATATGGTATGAGGAATTTATGGATGAAATACGAAAACATCTCCTAGTCGGCATCAGGTTGGCACTGGTGGCGCCTAATCTGGCCACAGTCGGCGGTTATAAAAGGGGGGAACTGACCTTTCACCCCCCCAATTCCATTTTGTTTCACTCTGATCCATTCCGTTTCTTCCCCCGTTCATGCCCTAACCCCATTTATCCCTTTTTCTTGCCATTTTAGCTAGAAAATCACTTGATTTCTGTGATAAACCACTTAATCTTGCCTTTAACCCCAAGTTAGAGTGATTTGAACTATGAAAAATAGAAGCAAATTTGATTTTCTTCAAATGGAGTGGGCCACTTGAAATTTTAAGCTTGGATTCACACTCACAGGAAAAAGCCACACCCAAATATGCAGGTAATCCATGTTTTCTCAATCGAATTCTTGATTTTCTTAAGTTAGGGTTTTGTAAATTTGAGGATTTAGAAAACAAATGCTAAATTTGACATGGAAATCCTGCGGGAAATAATTTATGCATGCTTAATAGTGGTTCAAAACTTAATTGGACATGAGGATTGATGATTTGGCATGAGAAATTATGAATTATGCAAAGTTAGGGTTTTGATGAATAGTAAAATTTGGAAATTTTATGATATTTGCTAAAATTATCATAAGATAAATGATTAAATGCATGATTATGATATTTTAAAGCTTGTTTGGTCAATTTGGGCTAGTAGAAACGAAATTTGAGCTATAACCTAAGTAAGAGTTGAGGAAGATGTATGTGTTTAGGCCATATCAGCCACAAAATGATGATATTAAATGTTTAATTAGATTGTTACAGAAGTCAATCACATACAGTTATATTGTATGATGATTACATATGATTAGGAGTGAGATTCCTTAAGAAATTTGTTGAATATGTTAAATTTTGACTATTCTTTTATAATATATCCATAAATAGCCTATATGGCTTTATTGTGATAAGAGAGGTTAGAGTGTTTATGCTGAAAAAATGACATGAACCATGATAGAATGATATAGAATGTTTGACCATGAATCTAGTTTTACTTTCTAGAATAAAATATATAGAAATTAGGCATCACTTTTTCAAAGATTATGTTTGAAATCATAATACATGTTTAGAATTTGTACCTACTGAAAATCAATTAGCAGACATCTTTATTAAACCTCTTCTAGAAGATAGATTTAGTAAGTTAAGAAGAGAACTCGGTATTTTAGATCCACATGCTTAAGTAGCAATTAATGGAATATCTAAATATTGAGATGTAAATTTCTCAATTTTATGCTCAAGTATTTAAATTAAAATTTCAAGTCACTTCAGAGCCTCCAAAACCCCCCTTTTGGACCCTCCAATAATCGATCAAGACTCCTTTGAAAATGATCATGCTTCCGAAATCAATTTCATAGTATTCGATGAGCTACATTACTTCCAAAGTAAAGCTTTGGAGTTACCAAAACATATCAATCGTTGCCTCCGAAGATCTCACATCTTCACTTCAAAGCCTCGGATAACATCTTTTGGAGAAACTTGAATCCCGAAACTCTATCTAACTATTCAAAGACCTCAGAAAACCTAAAAACTCTTCTTCTAGAGCATCCAAAAACATCCTTTTAGAGAAACTCCTTGACTTTCCACCGGATTCAAACTCCTAAGTTCAAGTAACTCTTACATCGTATCTTCTCTATCAATTTCTAAATCCCCACCTCTTTCTACTACAATAGCAAGAACAAAAACAACTGATTCTCAAGTATCAAAAAAAAGGAAAGGGATGGAGCCTCAGATATAGATATCTCTAAAACAGTAAGGTGTGAAAATGACACATTTGAGGTAACTTTCCTTAACAAGGAAAATGCCTACTCTAGATATCTTAAAAAGTATAAAAGTAAGAAAATTGTCAAGGGTAGAGCACTTAATTTTGAGGTATTTGGAGAAAGGGAATGAACTTGGAAGTATATGATGGGTTTTGATTCCAAGGTTGGACTAACTTTCTGAATTGTAAAGAGCCATGTTATCTTAGAATGGTGAAGGCTCTAATTAGTAATCTGAACTCAAGTACACAAAAATCATGGATAGGAGAGATTGAGATAAACTTATCCCCTGATAACTTGAGAAGAATCCTCAACCTCCCTAAAATTGAAGAAGAACATGTTGAGTGGCCATCAAGCAGAGTGAAATTATTCTCAAACCTGGTAGTAGTTGAAATACATGCAAAGAAAAATTACTTACATGCTAGTCATTTGAGCTAAGATTATAAATTGACATATATAATAGTGATAAATAATGTGTATCCAAGAATAGGAGCCATGCATTCAATTTCAAAGAAAGATGCAAAGGTGCTATGGGCTTTGAAAAACAAAAAGAAAAGAAACCTTGCACAAATCATAGTGGATCATCTGTATCTAGTGAAATCTGCAACAATATTTCCACTTCCATATGGGATGATCTTCACAAGAATTCTCAAAGATGCAAGAGTAAATCTAACCAGAGAAAAGAAAGAAGCATCTAAGGACTCACACATAGTTGATAAAAGAACCTTAAAAGGAATGGGTTTCAAAAGGACCTCACATGGTTGGATTAGTGAAAAACCAAGAAAAACTGAACAACTAAAGAGATCTAGGTCAGAAGAATAAGAATCAGAAAGCTCAACAAGATAGGAGACCCTAGAAATAAGAGAAGAACCTCTCACAAATGAGCCTCAAACAGAGATAGAGAGAAGAGTAGAAGTTTCTAGAGAAGATCTAAGAAATGTCAGAGTACAAGAGTCAGAAGAAGTATTAAGAGAAGAAAATGAGACAACAGTAGCAGCAACCACCACTTCATTCACACCCATCGGATTTTCATCACCCATAAGACCCACTTCTTCACATCAACCAACAACACCAACCACTTCATCAATCCCTACTATACAACCTATCCGACTCAACCTAGAAGATAGACTGATACATATTGAACACTTTCTGTCTACTCTAGCTCTTCAAATGAATATAATGGATCATAGACTTAAGACTGCTATGTCATCCATGATCCTGAGAGTTAATAAGATTGATCAACGACTTGACTCTCTATAATCTCTAGTGGAGTCATTCAGAAGTCAAGTTTATCACCCTCATTTCTCTCCACCTCCAACTCATTTCTCCTTACCTCCACATCACTTCTCTCCAGTTAGAACCAACTCTCCCATCATAGTAATGTCTTCTCCCTCACACTCTCCTCCTCATCCATCATCTTTTGCAATTCCAGAAGTTGCTTAACCTCAGAGTGAACCTACTAAAATTATTTCTTCATCTCCTCCAACACAGCCTTCCTCTGCTCCACATTCAAACTTACCTGAGGATTATCTTTCCAATCCTCATAGAGCTATTGCTCGACATGGGAAGTATCCCATCATTGTTACTCTTCCTCAAATGTATTTTATCTAGAATCTAGGACCATATGATGATCTAAGCTTTACTAAAAAGGATCTCTATTTGTTAGGAGAACTCTTTCCTGAACAAATTGATCAAATTCCGCCAGAATGGAACTCACCCTCAATTCGTCCAGAATGGAGAAAAACTCCAACCCTTCCAAAACTAATTTATGATAATCCTGACATTCTTACTCATACCTCAAATCCAATTAGAATGATATACTCTAAGTGTAGGAGTAAGTTAGAAATTAACTTTGAATTTTTCAAATGTTTCTCTCTCAGTACATCATCTTATCTCCTTAAGAATATCTAGTTTTTGAACTTGAGGATCCTAACATTTTTTATAGGATTCAACTTCTTCCTGATCTACCATTGACTCCAAAAGGCCACAAAATCCAAATTTCTAATAGAGAGTCAATTCTTCAAACATACACTGAGAAACTTCTTTGGATGCTTCCAGCATCAAGGCCTCC
This sequence comes from Pouteria campechiana, assembly GCA_036873735.1. Taxonomy (NCBI): domain Eukaryota; kingdom Viridiplantae; phylum Streptophyta; class Magnoliopsida; order Ericales; family Sapotaceae; genus Pouteria; species Pouteria campechiana. The sequence goes on from JAYJMB010017661.1 coordinate 33,943, forward strand.
CAGAACCACATTTCCATCTCCTTCTAGTCCTTATCAACACTTTCTTATCACTGAGGAAGAACTCTTTTTCTCCAAAAATGCAAATCTCTAAACCATTGCTGATGATCTTCCTCTTCCATATCCATAATTGTTTGATACTTCTCTCCACCATAGGATATGGTAGGTCCAGTCTCAACCAACCCCTTTACCATAACTAAAAACTTCACCACCATCTTTGACCAAAACCAAAGCCAGAAAACCTCCTGCAATTCCAAAACCAAAATCATTATCTTCCACAACTTCATCTCAGCCATCCTCCTCCAAACCTAAGAGGAAGCCAATGATTTCACCTCCAAAAGAACATAAAAAGGCTCTGCTCCCCAGAATAACCATGTACCATCAGAAGTACATAGCTAGAATGAATGCCAATACAGAGGGCCCCTTAAAAGGGACTCCTATAGTTTTTCTTGAGTTGCTAGATCCACAATTTATAGAATGTATTGATTTTATTTATGTTTTTGATTGTGGACCAATAGCATACACCCATGAACCTCCTTTAGCAATCTAAAAGAATCCATTTTTCATTCCATCTCCTCCACCAAAAAGACCCAAGTCATCTCCCAAACCACCCAGGCCCTCTTCTACACCATCATCCTCTCAACCTAAGCCTCCTCTTTCTCCTCATAAAGATTCTTTTTCTAAAACCTATAAAAGAAAACCCAAACCATCCCGCTGAGTTTGCTGCCCTTGAAAATTTTTTTGTCTTCAATGTATATTTTTTTACTGTATATTCTCTATAAAAAAATTTTGTATGTATGAAGCTTTGATCATGTTTTGTAATTGAAAATTTTGATCCATGATAAGTTATGCTTTGTAATGATCATCTTGACTTTATTTCTTTCCACCTTTTTGATTATCATAAAAAAGGGGAGAAAATGTACTAAATGTATGAAATACTGAATGTATGAATTGTTTTTCTTGTATAATGTATTGAATGTATGAAAATTTTGTATGAAACTAGGTTGAAATTCTGTGCACCCATTCAGGGGGAGTCACATTGAATTAATAAAATTTCATTGAAATTAAGTTATTGTAAGTTCATGGCTAGATAAATTTTGAAAGGTACATCACTTAGTAATTTATCATCATCAAAAAAGGGGGAGAATATTAAACATACACTCTTAAAATAAGCTTGATTTTGATGATGAACATTCTTAACCAACCATGTTTTGATGATGAGCAAAGACATGAGTAAAATATTAAGGTACTAACAGTCTATTCTAAAGTACTTGCAGAAATACTTTCAAACTAATCCATGAGAATAAACTTCATTATGTTTAAAGGAAAAAATCAAGTAAATGCTTAAGAAAACTAACTGTATAAATCATAGATATACTTAATAGAAGAATATAAAAAGTTTAAAGCTTTCAAGGAAGCTTCGAAGTCAGCTTCAGGTTCAAAAGTTGAACTTCGAAGTTGCTCAAAGTACTTCGGAGACAAGAGGATAACTCTTTGGAGCCGATGAAGCATTTCAAAAATGGAGGGAAATCCCCTCAGCAAATGCTTTTCAGAGTTACTTGAAAGCTTCAGAGAGAAAGGGAAAATCCTTGTGGGGTCATGAAGTCAAGAGCTTTGGATTCAATAGAAGTGCATCAGAGCCAAGATAAGCATTTTTGGAGCCACTGAAGCACTTAAGAAACACAGAAAAAAAACTTTAGAGTAATGACATTACTTTGGAGTTAATTGAATTACTTTAGTCACAGGCTCACACACTTCGGAATGGAGCCAAGTAACTTCGGAGTTGAAAAATCACTTTGGAGAAATGACGAGAGTAGTCAGAGTTTACGGAATACCTTTCGAAAAATACGTCAAAGTCAGAGGAAATAAACTTTTGAGTTAAGTCAAGCACTTCAAAGTGGAGCCAAAGTAACTTTAGAGTCGATAAGGTATTTCAGAGACAACAAAGTACAGCCTTCGGAGTTCAGAGTAAGTTTCTTCAGAGTCACTAAATACTTACATCAAAGATAAAAACTTTTCGGAGTTCAGAGACAATTCCTTTGGAGTCAGCCACCACGGTCACAACATGAGTCATTTCGGTCATGACGTTTTGAAGCCTCAAAACATGTCTTAAGAGCATCTAAAGAAACAAAGACTTTTGCGAAGTGTGCGGAAACTCCATACTACATAGAAGTTTAGAGGATCTAAAGCTAAATCATAGCCTCTAAAACCTCATTGAAAGTACAATGGTTAAAAATTTGAATGTTTCTTAGCATTTAATGATTCTTAGCTACCATAGTAGAGAAAGTCAGAGACCTCAAAGAAAGTTAGAGATCTCAAATATAAAAGGAGTTAAGTAAGATCAAAGAAGAGAACTATTTTACATTGAAAAATAAGAGAGAGCATTTACTAAGTCTTTAAGGCTTTTCTTGCACGATTTCAACTCCACTACAATTCATTCAAATAAGCATTCAAGGTCATTCATTCAACCACTTCAGGAGATTGAATCCTACTAATTTTATTGTCATATTATTTATATTTAATGCTTTCTAACTTAGTACAAAATCAGTCTATTAGAGGCATTAATATTTGTACACTTTTATTTCTGCATATCTTTGCAAGTTTGAGAACTTGCATCTGTGTAATGAAAGCAAGTAGGATACTTGCTGAATATTCATGTAAAAGTTTCTGTTGAACTTGAAAAATTAGTAAGTTGTTGGTGAGCTTATAAAACTAACAAGTGTTAGTGGAACCTGAGTTTAGTAGAGAAGGCTAACTAAGAGAAGTGGAGTAGGAACCCAAGTGAAGGTCCGAACCGCTATAAAAATACCAGTCTAAGTGCATTGTGTTGTCTATAATATTTTAGTCTTGCACTTTGTTTATCATCTGGCCAAAATTTTTAAAGACTCAATTCACCCCCCTCTTGAGTTATCATCTAAATGGGACCAACACTCACGGCACATGATAGGGAATAGGGAGCTGTTCATGGAGCTAAAAATGAAATATGGTGGAAAAGTAAACTTTGATGATAATGTTAAAGGTAGAGTAGTTGGGATCGGTAAGGTTGGCCAACCACTATCTATTATAATTTCAGATGTACTTTTAGTAGAAGGATTGAAACACAATCTTCTTAACGTAAGTTAGTTTTGTGATAAAGGTTACAAAGTTGTGTTTGAATATCAATTTTATTCTATAGTAGATAAGTCTCAATCAATTATAGTATATGGTAAAAGACATGAAAATGTATATTTGGTTGATCTTTCTGGTATTCAAGCTAAGTGTCTTGTTGTGAATGATAATGAACCCATGTTGTGGCATAGAAGGCTAAGACATGCCAACAAAAATCTGATTGAAAGATTATATAATAAAGATCTATTTATTGGATTACCAAAACTAAAATTTGATAATAAGTTGTGTAATGCTTACATGAAAGGTAAGTAAGGAAAAGAATCATTCAAGTCAAACAAAGAAGTATACACAACCAAACTCCTTCAATTGCTATATATGGATTTAGTTGAACCAACAAGGATAAGAAGCCTTGGAGGGAAACATTATGCAAATATAATTGTGTATGATTATAGTAGATTTACCTGGGTAATGTTTTTAGCATCCAAAGATGAAGTTTTTTCATTCTTTGAAGTATTTTCCAAATGTGTAAAGAATTAACAAAGCTCTCATATTGTTGGTATAAGAAGTGATCATGGTGGAGAGTTTGAAAAATATAGATTCATTGATTTTTGTGAAACCAATGATATTCTTCAAATTTTCTCTGCACCAAGAACACCCCAACAAAATGGAATAGCTAAAAGAAAGAACAGGTCCTTGCAAGAGATGGCAAGGACAATGTTGAGTGAATACAACCTTCCATGGTATTTTTGGGTTGAAGCAATGAACATCGCATGTTATATTATTAACAGAATCTTTGCTAGATCCATACTCAACAAAACTCCATTTGAATTATACTTTTATAAAAAAACCAAATATTTCATATTTTCATACTTTTGGTTATGAACATTTTATTCTTAACAATGGCAAAGAAAACCTTGGAAAATTTGATAGCAGATCTGATCAAGGAATATTTCAAGGTTATTATATTGTTAGCAAAACATTTAGAGTGTGTAACCTAAGACTTAAGATTATGGAGGAATTCATCCATGTCAAATTTGATAAACATACAAACTCCATGAAGAAAAATAGTGATTTTGATGATGAGATAGATAATCTTCCAACATGTGTGTAGAAACTAAGATTACAAAATAAATAAGTAGAAGCTCCACTATCAGAGACACCAATGGATGAAACTGAACTATCTATAATAGAGGTAAATGAGGAAGGTAACTCATCTCTTCCCAAAGATTGGAGGTTTATGCATGCACATCCTGAAAACCAAATAATTGGTGATGTGTTCAATAAAGTTAGAACTAGATCATCCTATCACTAAATATGTAACAATTTTGCTTTTATTTCTCAAGTAGAACCAACTTGCATAGACCAAGTATTAGAAAAAGAAAACTGGATTTTAGCTATACAAGAAGAATTGGATTAGTTTAAAAGAAATGGTGTGGACTATTGTTCCAAGACCAAACCATCAATCTGTTATAGGAACAAAATGGGTCTTCAAGAACAAACTTGATGAACTAGGAATTAGAGTGAGAAATAAGGCAAGATTAGTTACAAATGGGGTATTGTCAAGAAGAAGGTATTAATGTTAAAGAGTCGTATGCTCCTGTGCAAGGATTGAAGCCATTAGAATGCTTTTGGCATTTGTATCATATATGAATTTCAAGCTATATCAAATGGATATAAAGAGTGCATTCTTGAATGATTTCATTAATGAAGAGGCATATGTAGAACAACCCCCTAGGTTTGAAGATCTTCATTGTACAAATCATATATTCAAACTAAAGAAAGCCCTCTATGGTTTGAAACAGGCTTCTAGAGCTTGGTATGAGAGGCTAAGTAAATTTCTGATTGAAAAAAGGTTTTTAAGGGGTAAAGTAGATACCACTCTTTTAATTAAGCATGCAAAGAAAGATATACATATAGTTCAAATTTATGTTGACAATATAGTATTTGGTGCAACTAATGAAATCTTTACCAAGAGTTTTTTAAGACTAGGCAAGTAGAATTTGAAATGAGCTTAATGGGTGAACTCTATTTCTTCTTGGGACTATAAATCAAACAAGAGAAAGAAGGAATCTTAATTCACCAAGTTAAATATATAAAAGAACTTCTGAAGAAATTCAACATTTAAGATGGTAAAAGATATGGAACACCAATGAGCACTTCAGTAAAGATGGACAAAGATGAAAGAGGTAAATCAGTATGTAACAAAATTTATAGAAGTATGATAGGATCATTATTATATTGGATTGCAAGTAGACTAGGTATAATGTTTAGTGTCTGCATGTGTTCTAGATTTCAGTCAGGTCCCAAAGAGTCACACATAATTGCTGTAAAGAGAATCTTTAGATACCTTTTAGAAACACCAAACCTTGGTTTGTGGTATCCAAAAGGTTTTGATTTTAATTTAGTGGGGTACTTAGATGCAGATTTTGCTTGATATAAAGTAAATAGAAAGAGTACTTTAGGATCTTGTCAATTTCTCGAAAGCATGATCATATAATGGTTTTCCAAGAAACAGACATTTGTGGGATTATAAATTTGCTGAAGCAAAATATGTAGCAATTGATAGTTATTGTGCTTAGATTCTTTAGATGAAACAATAATTAAATGATTTTGGTCTTAATTATGTTGATATCCCTATAAGATGTGACAACAGTAATGCCATAAGTTTGACCAAGAATCCATTTTTATATTCCAGAATAAAACATATAGAAATAAGGCATTATTTTATAAGAGATCATGTTCAAAATCATATTATATATTTAGAATTTATGCCCACTGAAAATCAATTAGCAACCATCTTTACTAAACCTCTACCAGAAGATAGATTCAGTAAATTAAGAAGATAATTGGGTGTTTTAGATTCAAATGCTTAAATTGAAAATTAATAAAACATTTATATAATGGAAAATGTACAAAAAGAATAAATTTGAAAATTTGCAATATTTTTGAGCCTTTGAAACACCCTTCAGACCCTCCGATAATTGACCAAGATGCCTCTAAAAATCTATCTTACCTCCAAAATAAAACTTCAATACCTCTGAAATCCATTTCATAGCATTTTATCCCTCCGAAGTAAAGCTTCGGAGTCATCAACGTAAAAGAGACTCATTACCTCCGAATATCGCACTTACTCATTTCGGAGCGTCTGACTACATTTCAGAGAAACTTATATTCTAAAACCCTATTTAACTATTCAAAAACTTTCAAAAACTTAAAATCCCTCTCTTCAAGCACCCGAAGAACCCCCTTCCGAGAATATCCTTCATCTTCCCACTTGATTCAAATTCCATCTTTCAACCAAGCTCTCCATCATAACTTCTTCATTAGTTTTCTTCCCATGTTAGTTCGAAAACACATAAAATATCCTAAAACCTAATCCTTCTCTACTGAAATGGCAAGAACAAAGGGAACCACCAACTCAGCAGATGGAAAAAGAAAGTAAAGAGAAGAATATCCGGAATAAAAAGCAGCCAAGAGAGTCAGGCCTGGCAAAAATACAATTGAGGTAATATTTTTCAACAGCAAGTCTGATTACTCTAGGTATATGGAAAGATATCATGATAGGAAGAGTATCAAAAGAAGAGTCTTAAGTTTTGATGTTTTTGAGATAACGGCATGGAATTAGAATGTAAGGCCCTGAAAATTCCAGATATGTGAATTTTAATTTTTGTTAATTTTTGCCAGTTTGGCATGGAGAATATTGGAGTATAATTAAATTTTTGAGAAATTTATCATGGGAAATTTATGGAATTGAGTATATTAGTAATATAAATATGATGATGAGGTTGAATATGTATCAAAGTGTGTTAAATAAGTGATTTAAGTGAGAAGAAAATGAATTTAAATGGATGAAACATAGGATGTGTATATATTGAAAAATATTAAATTTTATTATGAAAATTAATGAATTACCATTATTAATATAAGAATGAGGAAGGAAACATATTAACTATGCTAAATAGGTGGAATCAAGTTGGAAAAATTAGATAAAATGAGGTGGTGGAGTGTATGTACATGCCTTATGAAATTTTGAAATATACTTAGAAAAATTATTGAAACTATGGGAAATATTATCATTCAAATGTGAATTGTAATGGGAATGGTCCAAATATAGTAAAGGAATGAAGTAAAGAAGGTGGAAAAAAATTTGGAATGCATGTGCACACATGTAGATGGGTAACTAGACTATCTTAACTTTTTATAAATAAAAGATGGCCAAAGGTCATCTTCCTTAGCATTTTCACGCAAGCAACCATGCTGCCCAACGTTCCATGCATTTCCATCTTCCCAACTTGATTAAATTGAACCCTTTTATTTAGGAATATCATATGGAAATCAAAGCTTGAGTTGATTGCAGCCCATTACACTAGAAATTTACTGAATTCAAGTGTGTTCAAGCTGTCAATAATCAAGGGACAATAGCTGCATGTGGGACCTATCAAGAAAATAATAGATTAAAGGTAAGTAATTCATTAATATAGCTCCCTAATTGTGTATAAGTGATTGTTTAATTGAAGTATGGGTGAAATCTTGATGAATAATGTGGATGAGATTAGGCTAGGGTTTTGCAGAAATTTTTGATGGATGATATGAGCTATAATTGGTGTAATTAATGATTAATTATTATTTTAATTTACTTAAGACATGATTTAATATAGATGGAATTTAAATTCAGCAATTATATGATAATAACAGTTGAATATAACTAAGCTATCCACAAATTTTTTGTGGAAGTTCCTTTAAGGGGATGCTATGTAATTATGCCCTAATCACTCAAGGTTAAGCCCAGCTTAATCTATGTGTTAATGAAGCATTGAAATAATTTCAAACAGATGAAATTAAGGATAACAATTAGGTATGAATAGAGTATTATCTTACTAGACTAACAGGCTGGTTTAGCCAACTTTAGGCAAGTTTAAATCATATTTAAGGGACATTTTGAAATGATTTCTTAATTGGGGATTAAAGAGGGATATGTGGGCTTTTTAAAATGTCTAATATCAAATTGGACATTAGGATCAAGAGCTATGATGTCACAAAATGGGCCACACTTGAACAGGACATTGAAATTAAGGCTTATCAAGTACCCCTTTTGGCCTTGATTAAAACCCTAAAAAATGAATTGATTTTGTAAATATAAAATATGGGGTTATAGTTCATATATTTTAATAGAAATATAAAAATTTAGTGGAAAAATTCCAACAATAGTAGGTCCAAAAAAATTAAGGAAATAAATACACAAAAATTTGCCCCTTACCCATTTTATCAATTTTTATTGCTTTTGGTATTTTATTTTTTGTTCCATCAAATTAAGTCATTTTTTAACTAAAATTGTTACACAAAAAATATTATATCATTTTTCATCTACGAAAAAAATTTTAACGAAATGAACAATACATTTCATATATAATTTTTATTTATTTTATTTTCTTTTATTTTTAATTTGCTCAATTTAAATTATTTTCATACTATATGGAACTTATAGAAACATTTTTAGACCAAAATTAGATGGATAAATTATAAAATAAATAATTTTATTTTAGGATACTTGTATATTTGTTTTAATCCCGAGAGTGCCGGTATTTTTGGTTTTTAGTGTTTGGTTGGCATGGAGCCCTATGTGGCTAATATATTCATTTTATGATATCCATGGGCCCGACATATATCCACCATATGGTAAGGAGTGGCCTGGTTAGCCAAGAGGTGGTTGTCTGGGCAACCAGCGTGGTCAGGCACTGCTATCAGCCTGGATAGCTTGTGTTCTTTGATCTGACCGAAGTAACTGATGTAGGCACATTTAGTGGTAAACTAGTACTCTTGTGAGACTTGTGAGTGTGAGGTGCCACTATATACAACATTATGGCTGTGTGGGCTTGGCAGGCTTCTAGTCGGGATGGACCTAACGCACTGCAAAGTGAAAGGGTACTATTTTGGATTTGGTGTGCCTCCCAGGGTGGAGTAGGTGGATGAGGGTAGTGCAAAAATAAAATTATGTAAAATACAATGAGACCATTAGGTTGAAAGTTTTGATTATTATACTTCATTATATTAATGAAAATTGTTTATATATATGTATATGTAAATAAGATATGGAATTCATGTAATATGTGTAGGATTTTTTGGCATGGGGGTGACAAGTTAAGTTTGAAGAGATGTGGATTATGAAGCGGATTATTCTAAGGTAAGTAGGCTATGCATGTTTGCCTGTGTTATTGGGTGGGGATAGTGATTATCTTTTTAGTGATTTGATAATGCGCTTATATGTGAATATATGGATTGATAATTATATATATGACTTAGATGGGATTGTAAATATTCCATTTCTTATTGCATGCAATATGAATATGTATGAGAATTAGAATTAGTAAAAATCCCAAAATGCTATGATGTGGGCATGTCTTTGATTATTATATAATACAGCATTGTGATATTTTATGTTAATATAGAGTTTGGGAGGGGATAGAAGATATTCCCTGCTTATAATTGCTATTGTTATTCTAGTGTATGGATGTCT
>JAYJMB010017672.1:0-43560 GCA_036873735.1 Pouteria campechiana
TGAATAATAAACTAGTAGGCCTCCTAGCAATTAAGCATGACAATCATAATCATGAACAAAGAAGAATATTCAATACTGAAAGTATAAATTGAACAATTAAATCAAATTAGATCTCGCAGTACATGGACTCTGAGGCTTCTATCTCCTTAAACCAAGAATAAAAGTTTAGCCACACATGGCCATGAAATCATAAAGAAAATAAAATAGAAGAGAGAAGAAGAAGATTCTTTATCAAAAGTCACTAAGAAATCCTTTCCAAACACTAGCAAAAGAACCCTCGAAAATCCTAGGAAACTGGTATTTATATAGAGTAAAAAATACACAAAATATGAAATTTTTGCAAGTTTTGAAAAGTGGGAAAGGAGTCGGGCTTCGCTAGCACCACCTCACTATCCGTTGGGGTTGGTGGTGTGAATTGGATTGGCACCAGTGGTGCCGATCTGCTGCCTCCAGTGCTTTGCTCCTTGTTGCTTCTACTCTACACTTCATCCTGACTTTGGCATTCTCCCTATATTTTCCCTTGATGTGTAGTCTTTATCTCTCAAAACTCCCAACATGAAAGTTGTATAACTTTTTCTTTTATTTTCAAAATATCTTTAATCATCTCGATTGGATGATAGATGAGAGAATTATGCCCAAAATATGTAGTGAGGCTGAAATTATCCAAAATCCTTCAATTGACTTTTTTTGCATTTAACCACTCTAATTGCCTTCTAAATCAAAATATAAGAATAATGAGTGCATATCTGAGTCAAATAAGTGTAAAGTATTAATCATTAAGGGAATAAAATATGATATTTTATATTCTCATTAAATTCCCCGACACTTAACTCTTGCTCATCGTCGGGCAAAACTCAAATTCACTCTCCTCCAAAAGATTATCAAGATTGCAATTATCACAAACAAAGAGTAAACAAAACTCTTCAAAACTCATAATATATCATGAACAAATCATTCTTACACTACCTACAATCATTCAGTTAGCATTCTCTCTTGAAGATGGATTAACTAAATAAGTAGAACCCTCACGGAAATAAACACTTTCATGTGTCTGAAGGTTAGATGTTCCGCTCAAATTTATTCCAATGAAAATGATCTACCATATACTTGCATATCTTCTCATTCTCCATCACTGGGATCACATAATTATCATGAATCATAAGGACTTTCATGGGTTGTAATAGGGTTTATGGTAAGGTGAAAAATATTTGGAGATGTAGCTCAAAAGCCATTGAAACTAGTGAAGTATAAATAAATCAACTCATGCTCAAATATATAAGACATGTAAAATCACTTATTTTCTTCAACATCTTTCACCTTAGAATACATGATGTACAAACATACCCCTTCCCTCGAAATTTTGATAAATATTTTATTTCTTTTCTCTTTTTCTTTATCTTTGACATTTTTAAGAAAAACAACATGTTCAATTTCACCAGTCATAGCCATTCAACAAATTTTGACACCACTACACTTTATTTCTAGTACACTCATAAATAACACAATGATGACCGATGCTCCACTAGATCTATGGCTTGGGTAAAGATATTATTTTTCTAAATTTCAAGCTTGTGACATGGGTTCACAATAAAAACTTATAAAGCGCAAAGGGGCTCAACAAGAAGAAACATTCATCACAAGGTAGGCTATTTGGCTCATGTAGTTCATAACAAAGAAGGGCCTTAATCATGTTCATGCTTGCATGTATCAATTGATCTCAAAGAGAATCAAGGCAGGTTTTAGAGAAACAAATCCATGGAAGAATATCTCTCATAAAGAAAAAGGATGAGACTGATGTGAATGTGTCAATCTAAAGGCTCAAAATCTCACCAGCTTTTGTCTACAAAATTTAGTCATCACCATTCTTAAGAAAAATAACTAAACAAAGTAATTGCAAATTGGAAGATTACTTATTCAATCATGTTATAAATTTTTCAAGCTTAGTTGGATCTTGCTCATGACATCCTCAAGCTCAAATCATCAGAAACCACCAAAACAAAGGGTAAAATTATCACTCTCTCAAAATTTTTTATTTCAAAAATAAAAGCAAAAATAAAAACAAAAACACCAAAAACATAACCTAAACCTGAATTCCCACCCCAAAACTTAAAACTTAAATTGTACCCAATGTAAGGTCAAATGTAAAGAAGATGCAAAAATAACCATAATATAAATGTAAAAATAAGAAAAAGAAATAAGAAAAGAAACACAAACTCCCCTTGGGTATCCTCCCAAGCAGCGATTTTGTTTATAGTCATTGGCTCGACTCACTGCATCTTTCTTCAATCTAGAGCAATTGCAAATTGGAAATAATGAAGCATGCATGTAGATGGGTCAATTCTTTTAATATCTTTCATTATTGAACCGATAGTTCTCTTATGCTTCTTAAGAACATGCACAAGTTTCTCTTCTTGTAATGCACTAAGCTTATTGGAGATGATCACAGGCAGGGTTTCTCCATCTTCAAGGAATACGTAATTGAGGTGATTTGGAAGAGGCTTCAAATCTGGAGTAAATGCCTACAAAACAAAGGGTAAAAGGCTCTTGTTAGAAACTGGTAACTTAATGTAAGGATCCTTACCTGATTTTGGTGACTTCAAAAAGTCATCCATTGCTTCAATAGTATCCTGCAATTCATTAGTCCATGGTAAAACTTCATTCTTCTTCTCAAGATTCTCACTAATGGCAACTTCCAATTCATCTTTCCCATCAATTTCAAAAACTTCTTGAGCATAAAAATCAATCACATCAACAAAATAGACAAAGTTATCATCATTAGGACACTTCATGGGATCATAAATGTTAAACTTAACAATTTCACCATCAAATTCTATGGTGACTATGCCATTGTGAACATCTATCTTGGTTTTGGATGTCTTTAGGAAGGGTCTTCCTAATAGAATGGGGGGTAGTGTGATTACTATTCTCTATATCTAGCACTTAGAAATCAGTAGGAAAAACCAATTCATTGACTTGCATAAAAACATCCTCAACTACACCTTTGGGATATGCATTAGATCTATCTACCAATTGAATTACAACACCAGTGTTATTCAAAGGTCCAAGTTTCAAAGACGCATATAAAGAATATGGCATGACATTAATGAAAGCTTCTAAATCTAACATAGCCTTTTCAAGTCTAGTGTTACCTATCATGCAAGTGATAGTAAACATAACTGGATCTTTGCAATTTGCAGAGAGTTTTCTTTGAATGATTGCAAAAACATTCTCCCCTACTCTCACCTTCTCATACCCTTTAAGTTTCGGTTTCCTCTTTCTTGTACATAATTCTTTCAGGAATTTAGCATAACAAGGTACTTGTCTCAAATAGGTTTTGATATCGCTCAATTTTTTGAGATTTTGCTAAGCCACAGGAAAAGGTAGTACTGGCTTATATTCTAAAAGAGGTGGAAACTTACGTTTGGCTGCTTCATTGTCCTTAGGAAGGTTCTTGTATGCAACAATACCTTTCTCCTTTCTTGCTTCATTGGTGTAGGGGTCATCTTTTCTGGAATTTCAACCTCTTTACATCTTCTCAAAATGATTGCTCTCACATTTTCTCTTGGGTTCAACACCATTGGAGAAGGGAATTTCCTTGAATTTTGTGTCTCCAGCCGATAAATTATTGTTGCCATCTGACTCATCTGATTCTCTAAACTCTAAATGCTAGCCTTCATTTCCTATTGAAATTGCAAAGTGTTAGAGGCAAGAGACTTAACAATATCTTCCAAAGACATACCAAAGTTAGAAGTTTGTCCCTGTTGTGGTCTAGGTTGATATGGCTGGTTGTACTGTTGGAAATTCGGGTGATTCTGAGTTGTGGGCTAATTTGCTTGTGGATTCCCATAACTGAAATTCGGGTGATCCCTCCATCTTGGGTTGCATGAGTTAGAATAAGGATCATACTTCCTCTTTGGTTGTCCAAAAAAACCACACACCACATTCACTTGCTCAATAGGTTCTTCTTGAAGAGTTTTGCATGCATCAGTTAGATATCCTACTATTGAACAAATTCCATAAGCTTTTGTTGTCTTTATATTTTCTACAGCTAATTGACAAGCAAGAGAAGTCAGACCTGTAATTTGTTGTTCAAAGGAAGAAACACTTACCACATTAACAGGCTTAGATAGAGAGTCAAGCCTATTACCAAATTATTGTGAGTTGGTTGCCATGTTTGCAATCAAGTTCCTTGCAGTTTTAAGAGTTTCATCTACCAATGCTCCTCTGCTAGCAGCATCAATCATGCTCCTTTTAGTGGAAGAAGTCCCTCAAAGTAATATTAGATGAGTAACTGGTCACTAATTTGATGATGTCGGCAATATGCATATAATTTTTTGAAATGCTCCTAATATTCGTATAGGGATTCTCCATTATGCTGCCTCAAACTATAAATTTTTTTCCTAATGTTGGCTACTCATGAAACTAGGAAATATTTTTCTAGAAATAACTTCATCTCATTCCATATTGTGATGCTCCCAGAGGCTAGATAATAAAGTCAATCCTTAGTCAAATCCTTTAAAGAAAATGGAAAGACCCTCAATTTTATCTTATATTCAGTCACCCCTATTGGTTTCATACTTTTTCACACCACATGAAATTTCTTTAGATGTTTGTGAGGATCTTCACCTGCAAGACCATGGAAAGTTGGCAAGAGATGAATTAGTCTAGATTTTAATTCAAAATTAATAGTAGCATCTAAAGTGGGAAACGATATGCATAAGGGTTGTTGATCCAAATTAGGTGTGCTAAGCTTTCTCAAAGTTTCCAGCCATGATTTCCTCCTTTTCTAATTTCCTCTTAGCTTCACTCCTTAACTTGTGCAAAGTTCTTTCATTTTCTAGTTCATACTACAAATCACCTTGATTAGAAGACTAAGTAACAATCACAAACAATTAAGAAAAATCTAATAAACCCTACAAGTAATTAAAAAAATAAATAGAAAAAATCACAAAAGCATAAAAATCAATAGAATGCCTCCCTCGCAATGCCACCAAAAATTTGGTGTGTTGTCATAGGCAACAATTTTTAGAAACTTACTCCAATTAATTTACCTATAGTAGTGTGAATAAGGGTCGATTCTATGAGGAGTATCTAGCTTAATTTTATGCAATGTTAACAAGAAAGGTGGTTTTCAATGTAATGAAGAAGGTTTTATAAAAGAAATTTATAAGAGAAGAAAACCTTGGTTCAAGTTAACATCCACCATCACAATCTCATAACTGATCATTGATGCAATTATAAATCAAATCATACTTTAAATATAACCCATTGTAATTATTTTTCCTATCTCTCCTTCAACATAGTTAATTAGAAATCAGCGTTCAATTAACTCTAACTACTAAATAACCCAAGACTAGTGTTAAAGGTTTAATCTAATAGCAGCCTTAAGATTTGTAGAGATTTAAAGCAAAATAACACAAGCACTAGCAGTTGCATTTAATTTAGTTAAATATTCTTCCTAGGATTTAATAACTCCAACAACAACAAATTATTAAACCCTAGTTGCTTGGCAAATTAGAGGGATAAAACGATTATGGATTTGATATCTAATCTAGAAATAAATTGCAATGAATAATAAACTAGTAGGCCTTCTAACAATTAAGCATGACAATCATAATCATGAACAAAGAAGAACATTCAATACTCGAAATATAAATTGAATAATTAAATCAAATTAGATCTCACAGTATCTTGATTCAGAGGCTTCTGTCTCCTTAAACCAAGAATAAAAGTTTAGCCATGTAGGGCCATAAAATCACAAAGAAAATAAAAATGAAGGGAGATGAGAGATTCTCTGTCGAAAGCCACTGAGATGTCCTCTCCAAACCCTAGCAAAAGAAACCTCAAAAACCCTAGGAAATTGCTATTTATACATAGTTAAAAATACACAAAATATGTAATTTTTGCAAGTTTTGAAAAGTGGGAATGGAGTTGGGCGCTGCTAGCACTAGATGGGCGCTATCGGCGCCACCTTGCTATCTGGTGGGCTAGTGGTGTGAAGTGGATTGGCACCGACGGCGCTGGTTTGCTACCTCCAGTGCTTTGTTCCTTGTTGCTTCTCCTCTGCACTTCATCCTAACTTTGGCATTCTTCCTATTTTTGCCCTTGATGTAGTCCTTATCTGCCAAAATTCCCAACATGAAAGTTGTATACCTTTTTCTTTTGTTTCCAAAACACTTTAATCATCTTAATTGGAAGTTGGATCAGAGAGTTATGCCCAAAATATGGAGTGATACTGAAATTGTCCAAAATTCCTCAATTAACTTCTTTTTGTAGTTAACCACTCTGATTGTCTCCTAAATCAAAATATAAGATAATGAGTGCATATATGAGTCAAATAAGTGTAAAATTTTAATTATTAAGGGAATAAAATATGATATTTTGTATTCTTATCAAGTGACCTGGGTTCGATCCCTGGCAATGATGGTAAAAACTTATTGCAGATTTTTCTAACACAAGTGCACATGTCGTCAACCAGTAATAAAGTAAAAGTAAAAGATCATTCCCATGCAGACTATGGTTACAATTACCAAATTACTCTAACTCTAAATTTTGTTTGAATAATCAAATAGTGGTAATAAGAGAGAAAAGAAAAAATCCAAACTAATGAAAGTTGATGAGAATGCAGAACTAGATAAGTAGAAAATTAATGATTAAGCAGTAGAAAACTTAAGAAATTAATCCCATTTAATTTCACCAATTTAATCAATCAATATTTATTTCTATATTGATAATAAATTTCTCTTTTTTTAATTATTAATCTTACTTAAGCAATAACAATCATCTCGGTTAGCAAATTTCCTACATCTTTATTAAAATTATGATCTAACTAAGATGCATTAAGAGCAAGAAATTTATAGTGTTACACAAGCGTTACGGATATCTCTATCTCATGACACTCCTCCACAAATTGCAACCTCTTATGCATGCAAATAATCTTCTAAGAATAACTTGAACTTCCTAGTAAAAATATAGCTTCCCAAAATTTGTAATGAGTAAAAACTGTATTTCAAAAGATAAATTGATCTACTACATGTCCTAGGCACTATGGTACCCAACCTCTATCCACAATCCTCTTTGAAGCAGGGTTGTGGGTGTTGTGGTGCCCAAAAACTGTATTTCAAAAGATAAATTGATCTACTACATGTCCTAGGCACTATGGCGTCCAACCTCTATCCACGATCCTCTTTGAAGCAGGGTTGTGGGTGCTGTGATGCCCAAATGTTGTTGATGATTTCATTCCTCTGAAACCACTTTGAACTACAATGCAAACATTTCAAAAGAGCCTTTGAATTTAGAAATTGATTGTAACTTTTTTTGTAAGCATCTTTTGAGATTCTGAAACTTCACTTCAGAATGTCTGAAGCCTTTGAATGCCAACTGGAATGCCTTCAAGGCTTGTAAACTTCTTTAGAGTTTAAAAAACTTAAAAACCTTTGAATCCTCTTAGTGCCAGTTGCAACATCTTCATAAAGTATGCACATGATTCTGAAAGTCGCAACACTAAGAATCTATCAGCAATCCACAACCTCTGAAAATGCTTCTAAAACTTGAACATGTACACAAAAATGCCTCTAAATTTGCCCAACTTCTATCATTCCTCTAAAACCATGTACATATCATGACTATGAATGTAGCTTCTGAAACCTCAGATCATGCCTCTAAATTCTAGAATTTGATTGCAAAATTCTTCTGTAAGCTTCTTTCAGAGGTTTTGAAACTTCACTATAGAACCTCTAAAGCTCATGTTGAAGAGTTCAGCATCTCATTTCAAAAGGTCTTAAACATACTCTAAACATCTAAAGCCTTTCACAACATGCTAAAAATGCATAAAGATGTTCTGGATTTATTTTTAGAGGCTCAAAAATCTTTTTGTTATCCTGCTAAAATGCCTTTAGACCTTCTAAAGTTGTTTTCAAATGATCTAAAACTCCAAAAGTAGTTTATGTATTTTGTTATAACTTTCTTGTTCGATGTCAAAATCATGTGTTTCTTAGTGTAGCGGAAAGATAATTCGAAGGGATACAACTTTAATCTAAACAATTTCTCTAAATTAGCCACCTTGTATGCTAAAAATTGGCTTTAAGAGACACCTTTGTCATATTCAGCTCTTTTTTGGCATATTTTGATGCCTGAAGCAAATCATCTAATTCCATTAAGTGCAATATCAAATCAGATGTGATTATAAACCAATAAAATCATGTCAATTGAAGATCCAAAATATGTGAATTTAGGTATTAAAATATAATATTTTATGAGCTTATTAGGATGAATTTAGGATCAGTGGGACTGGCTGTTGGGACATTTGCAAGATGGTAGGATCTTGCAACTCTGGGAAGGGAGTGCTTTGTCTAGGAAAGCCTTGGAATTGGCAAGTATCCTACCATAGTATTCCTCATGGTGTAGGATGATGAGTGGAAGCTTGGAAGAGGAGGGCTTAGGTTTAGGCTTTGGTGGGTGTTGATATTTGCTTTTGGGAGTGGGTTTGGATTTGGGAAGGACTTTTGGTTTAGGTGTTGATTTTGTCTTTCTAGGAGGTGGTTTGAGTTTAGGTAGAGGCTAAGGTTGGAAGATGGGTTCTTGGTCTGGTTCAAATGCAGGGAACATAATCTGAATTCTAATGGAGTGAAATAGGTTAGAGTTGGTGAGTTTAGGGAAAGCAAGGGAAAGGTTATTAGCTAAGGCTTGTACGTTGGCCTTCTGGAAAGAAGATAGTTCTTCCTCAATTATGAGAATGAGATTATGAGTTCTTGAAGGGGAAGAAAGGTTAGTCCTTGGTGGAATGAATGGGGGGAGTAGTTGAAAATGGTGTTGGGAATATTCATCTAGAAATGTTTCTAGATGAGAGAGTGGTTGAGGAGTGTAGTTGCTGGGAGTGAGAGGAGGGTCAGCATGACATCCTAGGATTTTTGGGTAAGGAAAATTTTTTTAAAATAATTATTTTGGATATTTATGAGATGATGCAAGGTGATTACTTCTTGTGGAATTATTATAAATATGAATTGTTGATGAAGTAAGTGAAATTGTAAACATAGTGATTAGAAAGATAAAGTATGTGAGGTTGATTAAATGACATTATTCCTATTGATTTAAGGGGACTAGTTATGTACTTTAAATGTATTTCTACAAGGGTTTGTTGCTTATGTTTACCCACGAAGAAGCATATTAGAAGAAAGTAAAGAAGTAGAGTGGAGACAAATGAAGAAATGTAGGTAGTGGCATGGCCACCGTGGTGCCCAAATTTGGCGTTACAGTGCCATTGTAATAATGTGCAGCGGGGGAGGCATCCAGTGGCTTAGGCTTTGCATTGCCAATGCAACATTAAGGTGGTGGAACATTGAAAGCACAACCAATTTAAGTGCTCTACCCCCTCCTTTTCCTCATTCATCCCTCTCCTTTTCACGCCCAAGCCCCCATGTCCCCATATTCCATTTTGGCATGATTTTAGCCAAGTCATTGTTTAATATGTAATCTATCAACCATGCACCCAAATCAAAAGTCCCAACCTATATGAGTGGTAAAAGAGGAGAGGAACCTTGTATTGCTATGGTTTATGGAGAATCCTTCGAGATTTTAGGTCAGATCTTCATTTGTAAGAGAAAGCAACACCCGAATTTGATGGTAAGTCCTTTTTTCCCCAATTAAATCTATGATTTCTACTTCATTAGGGTTTTATGCAACTTGTGAATAGTGATTTGAGGGAAATTTGATAAGTAATTCTTGGAAATTTCATGGGGGAAAATTATTAATCAGTTAATTACAATGCTTTGGAGCTTAATTGGGCCTGAGAAATTTAATTTTTTTTATTGTCCACAAAGTGGACAACAACCTAATTGGAAGATGGAAAGAAAACTTTGTGTAAAGGATGTTTGAGTAGTGAATTGATTAAATTAAGAGCCTAATTGGCTTGTTCTTAAAGTCACTTAAATGCTAATGATGTTACATAATGAATTTATGTTGTTGAGAATGTAATTTCTTTGAGATATTTTGCTAAAATTTTGTGAACAAGGTAATGTATATTAGATATTTGATGAAATGCTTCCATAAGATACAAAATGTGTTTGAAAGATCTCATAATAGCCTATAATTATCCATTTAGTAGGCATTAAAACAAAGCATCTGATGCATCAAATGAATGGTTAAAAAGGGATCTAAGTGGGATAATAATATAGATGATGTTAGCATCTAGAAATTGTGTTTACTTGATTGAAATGACTTGATTAAGGTTGTCTTGTATAAGACATGTATGCAAATTGTGATCCATTTTATCTATGTTGGGCCATTTGAGCATTGATGGAAGTTGAGTTGTAGAACTTGCAGATTTACGAGATTGTTCTCTATTAAGGTAAGTAGGTATCCTTTCATCACACATGTGTATTATGTGATCTAATGGGATGCTATGGTTGAATGATTTTATTATATTACATGATAGTTTGTTTGTAATTTTGATCACATTATTTCTGTTATTTACATGTTGATGTATGAATTGATAGAGGTAGTGAGTTTCTTCTAGTTGTGCACTAGGGTTTGAAATGTTACAATTGTACTTCTTCTAATAATTACGTGTAATGTGTGCAGGATTGAGGACAGTGATTGTCCGATGGTTTTATGCATTGGTGGTTTAAATGAGATTTATTAGACTCAATTGTGGTTTGAATTCAAAAAATGAATTGCAGAAATGTGTTATTGTGAATTTTATTATGAGTGGCGATGTTTAAATGGAGTATTCCTATGTAAATTACCTTGAAATTTATTTTTGATTATTTGTACAACTAAAATGCTTTAGATGTGGAATTATATGATATTTGGGCATGTTTAAGTTATGTGCTATGTATTGTTATTATGTGATACATGTAATTATTATGGTAATTGAAATGCCTAGGAAGTATGATATAGGACTTGGTGTGACAATATAGTTGAGATATGATATGATATGCCTGGGCGGCATGTATGAATCTAATACGACATCCGTGAGGTGTCAACTTGCTTGGGTTGCATGTATGGATCTGATAGGCATCCTTGGGGTGCCTAAGCATTGATGAATATGATACAACACAATTATGATATGTTAATGACAGTGCCTAGATGGCACAAATGAAATATAATTATGATAGTGCTTGGATGGGACAAATGATATAATGTGACACAGATATAATGTGATTATGATAGTGCCTGAGTGGCACACATGTGTGACCATGATAGTGTTTGGGTGGCATGAACATGGCTATGATAGTGCCTTTGGTGGCACCACTATAATATAGTTTTGAGATGACACTTAGGGTGCAGATATGCCTTAGTGGCATGGATGCCTAGATGGCATGGACTTGAGATGACACCCATGGGGTGCAGATATGGTAGTGTGGATGCCTTGATAGCATGGACTTAAGATGACACTCGTGGGGTGCGGATACGCTTGGATGGTGTGGAGGCCATGGTGGCATGAATATAATGTGATACCTATGAAATAAACAATATGATAATTGGGCAGTGATGCCTTGCCACTTATGAGTATACCTAATTCCCTTAGTAGATGTGAGTGTTGCAATCAAGTTGAGGTATAGAAGGCAATAATAGTGCAGTCATGGACCTGGCAACATTTGTAGCTAGGGATACCAAGATAAGCCAAGTGCACATCGAAGAGGGATAAGGGTAGTGTTGTAAGATGGTAATGACATGATAACAAAGAGTGTGTATGAATGAGATGCCTTGTTGATAAGGTTGGTTTTGTAATGAACTCATAGTGATGATGAATGTTCATGGATGAGAATACCTTTGTAACAAGGCTATATGTAAG
The DNA here is from genome assembly GCA_036873735.1 of Pouteria campechiana. Lineage (NCBI taxonomy): Eukaryota > Viridiplantae > Streptophyta > Magnoliopsida > Ericales > Sapotaceae > Pouteria > Pouteria campechiana. The sequence continues at coordinate 11,795 of JAYJMB010017672.1, forward strand.
TCCTGATGTTGATGTTTAGTCAGCAATGAGACTATGTATAAGCCTGGTATATGAGGGCATGTGTGTGTGTATTGCTGGCATTTTGATACGGCTGCATTGTCATGAAAATATATCTTGTCATGGAATTGCATGTGTATTGAGTTTGATTATGATTTCTACTAGAAAAATTATGATTGTTTTCTATTTTACTGTTGTCCCTACTTATTGAGTTCACCCAAACTCACCCTATTTTATATGTTTTTAAGTTGATAGGTCAAAGGATAGAGCCTAACATGGGGTTAGAGCTCATGACTAGGGATAGGCTGTGACCTCATGCTAGTTTGGTGGATTTGGATGTTAGAATCCCAGAATTTTGAATATTTGTCTAATATGTATAAGTTGTAAATGGAAAGTATTCAAAATTTTGTATACAAGTCATGTATGAGATAATCATAATAACATGTCATAATAGCTGTATGTATGTGTATATCAGTAGTATCAATTGCCATCACAGTGTGACTTGTGATTTTGAGCAATGTGTGAGTGCATGGTCTTATGTATAATGATGTTAATGGATGTACAAAAACATACGGAAATGAATATGCAAGTGTGAAATCTGAGAATTTATGGGAGACTTTGCATGAGGGCTCCCTTAGATTGTAATTAGGTAGCACATTGAAAGTGGGATTTTACAGTCAGGAAGAAGTAGAATTCTAGAGAGGGATTGAAGATCTGTGAGATATGGAAAGGGCAGCTCTTAAGGAGGGATGACAAGGTTGTGAGAGAGAGAGAAGTTGGAGATAGTTGGGTTGATCTTTGATATAACTTTGAATTCAGAATATATCATTCCAATGGAATGGAAGATTTGGATAAGAAGATCAGGATTATCTTCTGTATCTTTTGGAGGAGGAGGAGGAGGTGTGGAAGGAGTGGGTATAAATTTGGTTGGGATATCTTGAGAATCCTAGGAATCTGATCAGTCCACATATTCATCTGGACTGGTAAGGATGTGAGGTTTAAGGAGATGGGAAATCCTAGGATGTCTATGTGTGTATGGGATGATGGCATAATAGATTTACAGGTGGAGAAGATGGAGGAACAACTTTAGAAGGTTGTCCTTCTTATTGAACAACTTCTATGGATGGTTTGGAGGGGTGTAAAGTGGGTGATGGAAGTTGTTATTGGGGTTGTGGATGGAGAGATGGGGCTATTTCAGAGATTAGGTTCTCTAAACTAAGGATGTTAGTATGAAGATTGGAAGGTTGGTTGGTTTGTTAAGGGGAGTGAATGTTGATGTGAGGTTGAGAAGGTGAGTGATTGGAAGTATGGTGAGTGGATCTAATGGGGTAAAGTGTTTTATGGTGAGGCTAGAAGGGAAAGGATTGGGTGGATGATTGGGCAGGTTGGTGTTGAGTTCTTGTAGACTCAATTAAGGTGATCATTGCATCTAGCTTCTGATGCAATGATTCCTCAACTTTATTTACCCTAAAATGTAAAGCTAAGATACTAGGTTCTAGGTTAGTGATCCTACTATGCATAGGTTGTAGGTGACAGATGAGAGTGACTTGTAGGGAAGTTGGACTTAAGTAGGTGGGTTGATTGGGTTATTGTGTTTGTGGGTGAAAATTGGGTAGGCCTAGTTGTTGAAGGGATTGCTGCTATCATCTACTCTCTTGCTTCTTCTTCTTCTCAAGCTGACTACTCTCTTCTTCTTCCTTCTTCTTCTTCACTGGCAGACTGCTCTCTTCTTCTTCTTCTTCTTCTTCTTCTTCTTCTTCTTCTTCTTCTTCTTCTTCTTCTAATCTTACTCCTTTTACTTGCTCACTTTTCCTTGGCTTGTCAAAGATCCAACCATCTACTGTTCTCTTGAAGCCTATCCTTTTCAGGGTCACTTGATTGACCATATATGTTCCTCTTGGTCTTTCTCCTTCTTCTTCTGAAATATGTACTTTAGCAATACTTAGGAACTTATAAAATACCATTCCATAAGAAAGAAGGAATTTGAAAGTAGTCTCGATAAGGTAGAGGTAGTCTAATATGGTCCAAGGAAGATCAATTTTCTTCTTGTTCTTCATAACCCATAATATTTCTGCATTTTGCTCTGAAATCTGGTCTAATCCTCCTATTTTTGGGTGAATATTGTTGAAGATCAGAATGTAGGCTAGTTGGAGGACTAAATTTAGATGGCTAGCATGTAAAGAATTTTCTTTTTTAGTAATTGCTACTCGTGCTAGCTTTAGAATAAAATCTACCCTAGTTGAGGGCCATTCAATTTCGGGTCTCTCAACTTCAAGCAAATTGAAATATTCCCTTATATTCTTAGGAAATAGGTCTATTTATGTATCTTCTATCTATGACTTTCTAGTACTTTAGTTATAGTTATTGATTGGGGCTTTCACTATTCTTGTATAGCTTATATCCCTATAACTCAGAAAGTTTTCCCAACACTAGAATCTAATCCATCTACATACTTCAAGACTCAAATCATTCTCTCCGAAAACTTCAAAGTCAAAGGTTCTTCCTACCACTACTTATTCTCAGAGTTCTTCAAATATTTGACATATGCAGATTTTCTATAATTGAAGATTACCTCTAGAGTATTATTTCAAACTTTCCTTCTTTCGATGGGGTTTCCTCGTTTGAGCTTTCCCTTCTCCTTCATGTTCTTCTAGGCTCAACGGATGCTGAACCTGTAGATTTGCTTGCTCTCTTCGTCCTCGCCATTGCAGCAGTTGGGCTTAGCTTAGTGTTTTGAGACAAGAAGGATTCTGGTAGGTTTTTGGAAGAAAAGAAATGAGGGTTTCTATAAAAAGAATGAAACAATAGTGATTTGATGGAGTATACTATGTTTAAATCAAGTGAGAATTTGAATCAACGATTTTGAAAGAAGGTTTTAGAGTTTAGGATGAGACTTTTAGATCAAATGAGGGTTTTAAGTTCTCAGAATGTCCCTTATGCTTTTAAGGGTTTTTGAAGTTTTAAAGTCTTCAAAGTTATAACTTCAGAGGTTCTGAAGATGTTTCAGCTAACACTGAAAGAATTCAGAGGCAGAAGTTCTATTTCAAATTTTTTAAAATGGAGTTCAGCACAAGCTTCAGAAGTTTTGAATTAAGTTTCAAAACTTTTGAAGGTGAATGAAATTTCAGAATTTTGAATTTAAGTGAGGATGGGTAGGGTTTTGAAGTCTAAAACTCTTTTGGAGTTTCTGAAATGACCTCTGAAATAATTAACACGCCAAAAATTACAATTAATATAGAAAATCCATGTATTCAAATGTAAAATTTATCATTGAAATCATATAACTGAAAACATTACAAGATAATCATATGATAAGCAGTCTATTCATATTGATCTAACATGCCTAGCTCTCTTCTACTCTTACAAAATCTATCCTCTGGGAGTGGCTTGGTCAAAATATCAACTAACTGATCTTCAGTTGGTAGATATTCATAGAAAATATTGTGGTTTTGCATGTGATCTCTAATAAAATAATGTCTAACCTCTATGCACTTAGTTTTAGAATGCAAAACTGGATTCTTTGTTAGATTTATAGCACTGGTATTATCACATCTAATGGATGTGTCAAAATACTTAAACCAAAATCACCTAATTGCTCTTTCACCCGGAACAATTACTATCTATAGCTACATACTCAGCTTTAGCAGTTGACAATACAATAAATTTTTGTTTCCTAGAGAACCATGATAGGATCATGCTTCTAAAAAACTAACAAGATCCTGAGGTACTCTTTCTATCTACTTTGTATCCAGCAAAATCTACGTCTGAGTACCCAACTAATTCAAAGTTTGAACCATTTGGATACCATAAACCAAGGTTTTGTGTATCTAAAAGGTATCTAAATATTCTTTTAACAATAATAATATGTGATTATCTAAGATCTGACTAGAATCAAGCACATATATAGACATTAAATATAATATTTGGTCTACTAATAGTTTAATGCAAAAGAGATCCTATCATGCTTTAATATAAATTTTGACAAATAGATTTACTTTTTTCATCTTTATCCATCTTAATGGATATGCTGCTTATTAGTGTCCCAAAAGGCTTTCCATCTTCTAACCTGAATTCTTTAGGAGTTTCTTTTAAATTGGTTTAACTCTTCCTGCATAGTTATTGTAATGCCTCGCACCCCTTTCCTTTGTATTTTGGCCATCCAGTAGATTGTTCTCTATTGGGGCCTATGTGAGACACTACCATTCCCTCTCTTCTCCATAATTTTCCTATTCTCAAGGAAACTTCTGCCAAAAATCCTGTAGAGTCTACTCTAAATTTTGTGGATTTACACTGATATACATTTATAAAATGAATTTCTAAGATCAATATTCAAAATTTTTAGTATAAAACATAATACTATACATTCATCATCAAAGATAACATTTGGATTTAATTATCATGAAATAATAACATAACTCACTAAACTGGCCCATTTTATCCACTGCCAAGAACCTGTGTCGCCCCATGATGGCAATTAACATAATCAATATCCATAACATACACATATCACTATTATGACATGCCAATACATTTCTCTTTTACATACTAGGATGCATCTCTAATTAAATTATTATAATTATCAATGAATACAAATCATTTCCCAATTTCTATCAAACATAATAAAAACCACAAACTAATTAACATCATCCCATGCTCCCTTGCTTGACCTATCCGCTAAAACTTTAAATAATAAGGACTGAGTCCAAGCAACTCAGTAAGTAGGCATGTTAAAATAGTAATAATTAGTAATCAAGAAATAATATGATCACAATCAGAACATGTATAATCATGCCCAACATTCACATGTAATACAATATTCTTTCCATTCTGCTCAACAAATTCTCAACGCCACAAAAATATTATCCACCATCTTATAAAATACAACATCCATTCCTAAACAAAATTAGGGGATACTCTTTATCCCCATCCAATCAGACATTCATATGAAACTTCATTTTCTTCAGTATGGGATAATCTCTATCCCCAACAATCACATAACCTTACCATAACAAAACACCAAGTATTTCAATCCAAGGGATACCACTATCCCTAATAAACCAAATAATATTAACCATAAACAAATACGGGATATTCATTATCCCTAACCAGAACATATAACCTAGATTCAAACAAAGGGCCATATCCTACTGCATTCTACAAGAAAAGGGGCCTACTTACCTTATGCCTCAAGTTCCATAATTCATCAAGCTTTATAGTTTGCTCTCTTTTTATATTCCAATGGCCCTACAAGAAATTTCCAATGTACATACAAGAATGTCATTCATTTGCAAGAGTAACACATATTAAATCAAAGATAATCAAGCCACCATTGAATCCATTTCGATAATACTCGAATAAATTATTTCCATTCTTAACATTGTATGATTTACATTCAACACGATTGATATCAAAATACTTTCTTCAACAATTCATTACATCCCAAAGAAACAAAGCCCACATCCCACTTCATCAAGATCTTAGGGTTGTAATCAAATCTCAATTTTACATAATTGACTTCTCAATTGGGTATTTCATTGAACACTTTATTGGCATCCCTTAGTTATAACTTTTCAACAAGGTATTTCAAAGGGACGTCTATTTCTAATCATAGGTAATCATTATAGAACGTAACTAGCATGCAATTAACCTCAAGAACCGTTCAATTAGACTTTTAATTCAACCCATTCATGGCTAATATAACACACTACACAAAAACCCCTTTTATCCCCAATTAGGGCATAGTCCAAAATCAAAATTTCCAATCCGAATCAATCTAAACAAGTCCCAGAACATTATAATTCATCCATTAATCATTTTCCTCATAATTATTACATAAAATCATGAAATTCTCCCAAATTAAACTATTTACCAAAACCCTAGCTGAGTCTAAACTAGCATTTTGGTTAGGGAAAGGCAATTTAACAAAGCCAAAACACTCTAATTTAAGAATAGTCACTTTCCCCATGATTTCCACCTCAATTCCACCATTCTGCGCAAATTTCACTATTCATCTTCTCAAAACCCTAGTTAACATAAAAACCCAAATTTGGATGAGGAAAAGTATCTTACTGTGGAATCCAAGTATAGCTTTCATCCATGTACAAGAATCCAAGCCCAAAAATTGAAATAGCACACTCCATTTGCAAAAAACTCGGATCTTTTTCCATTTCAACCATTCAAATGCCAAAAACTCATTCCCCATTAGCATGCTTGGATGATAATCTCTCTAAACCCTCTTGTTTCCAAGTCTAAATGACAACAATTTGGGTTAAGTAGGGATAGGGTGTGATGGGGGAAAGAAACAGAATGCATCAAAGAAAACAGAATGGGCTTGGTGAAAAAAGTAGGCCACCCATTTTTATCCAGCAATGTGGCACTGTCTTATCAACAAATGAAGTTTCCCTGGCCCATCCTGATATTTTTTTTAGCCCCTTTTTCCATTTTATGTTTCTCATATATTTACACCATAATATTTTTCATATAATTTAAACATTAAAAGGCCTTTTAAATCCTCTTTTCATACATCATAAAAATACATAAAAATTTTCCTCATATAAGTCCAAATCATGTCCAAATACATGGCTTCATTAATTAATAACCTTTTTCACAAATTCACAATTCATTCCCCTACATGATGAAGCAAAATTTTCCACTAAAGACTACTACAATATATTTCAACACACCATTACCCAAAGTTAACACCGCAGGTGTTACAGCTATGATCCAAGTTTCATCTTCTAAGGCCTGTTCTATGCATGTTGGCATAATTGGTTTTATGAAGATCTAGTTCTAACTCTATCATATACATTACCAATTATTTGGTTTTCAGGATGAGCATTCATGAACCTCCAATCTAAGAAGAGAAGTGTTGCCTTCATTATTTACCTCAATTATGGATGGTTCATTTTCATCCAGCACTGTCTCAGATTATGGGGCTTCCTTTTCTTTATTTTGCACTTTCATCCTCTCCACAACTTTTGTGAGTTCACTTGTATCATCATCAAAATCACTAACTTTCTTTAGGTTGGTACTTTCATCAAACTTCACATGGATAGACTCCTCAACAATCCTATTCCTCAAGTTGTAACTCTAAATGCCTTGTTAAAAATGAAATATCCAAGGAAAATACCTCCGTCAGATCTACTATCAAACTTCCCAAGGTTTTCCTTACCATTGTTAAGAATGAAACTTTTACAACCAAAAGTACTTAAATGTAAAATATTTGACTTCCTGCCATAATGCAATTCAGATGGAGTTTTGTTGAGTATTGGCCTAGAATAGATTCTATTGATGATATAGCAAGTGTTGTTCATTACTTCAACCCAAAAATATTGAGACATTTAATATTCACTCAACATCATCCTTACAATCTCTTGCAAGGATCTCTTTTTCCTTTCTACTACTCCATTTTGTTGGGATGTTCTTGGTGTAGAGAATGTTTGAAGAATGTCATTGTTTTCATAGAAAGTAGTGAACATATGATTCTCAAATTCTCCACCATAATCACTATTTATGGCAATAATATGAGAGCTTTATTCATTCTACACATGTTTGGTAAATACTTCAAAGAATAAAAAGGCCTCATCTTTTGATGTGAGAAACATTATCTAGGTATATCTAGAGAAGTTTTCTACATTGATGTATGCATAATGTGTCACTCCAATACTCTTAGTTCTTGTCGGTCCAACAAGATCGATGTGTAGCAACTGAAGTGGTTTAGTTGTGTATACCTCTTTGTAAGATTTGAAAAATCCTTTTAATTGTTTCCTTTCAAGTAAGCATCACATAACTCACTTTTGTCACATTTCATTTTTGGTAAGCCAACAACAAGGTCTTTATTATACATTTTTTCAATCATATTTTTGTTGGCATGTCCTAGTCTTCTATGCCATAATAGAGATTCATCATTTCTTACAACAAGATACTTGTCTTGGATATCACATAAATCTAAAACATGTACATTTTGATGCCTTCTACCAAGTAATACAAATATATTTGACTCATCTAACACTGAAAAGACTTGAGATTTAAGCATAACCTTGTAACTATTGTCACAAAACTAACTCACACTTAGTAAGTTTCAATCCTTCTATAGGTAATGCATTTGGAATTGTAGTAGATTGTGGTTGGTCGACCTTACTAATCCTAACCACTCTACCTTTTCCATTATCCCCAAAGGTAATTGTTCCTCCATTTTATACTTTGAGCTCTATAAATAATTCTCTATCACCTATCATGTTCCTTAAGTAACCACTATCAATGTAGCACATGCTGCTTCTCATGGTTCTCAAGCACACCTGCATAGACAAGGTTAAGCTTTGATTTTTAGTACCTATATAGGAATGGGTCTAGGTGAGTTAATGGCAGAAAACTTTGGTACCCATTTATTCTTAGGTGCCACTAATGTAGCATTAGGAGAATTAGTTGCATTTACAACATTGGCAACTGCTTTTGGTACCCAAATCAGGTTCTTTTTGGGTCCTTATTTTCTTCTAGAATACTAATTATGTATCCTCTATTGTTGTCCACCTTTCTTCTTTAGTTTCATTTTTAATAAAGTGAAAGTCAAGGTCTTTCTAAGGGCATTGTTCTCTGCCTTGACTTCCTCAAGTTCTCTATTGGTACATTGGTTACTCTTGAGTTTAATATTTTCTTCTTTCAACTTGGAGCATTCATTGATCATTTTATCCAACTCCTTTTTGGTCTCCTTAAGCTTGGCTTTTAGAGCCTTGAAGTCAAAATATAGTTCTTCCAAGGCTTATTCAAGACAGTGAGATTCAATTTCAAAGTTTACTTCATCTTCATGGATGGCCATTACACTGATATCTATGTAGTACTCTTCTTGATCTCTTCTCCCATGTAACCAAAGCCTTCTTCTTCTTCTCAAATAACTTGCTACTTTTGTTATTGTTCTTCTTCTTCTTCTTCTTCTTATTAAAATAAGAATTGTACTTCTTCTTTTATTATTCTCCTAGCTTCTTATTTGCTTCAAGATAATTGGACTTCATGTTTCTTGGCTTACTACAACTGTATCATATAGAGATCTCCTTCTTCTTGTCTTTGTTTATAAAGTTGCTTCTAGGATTGGTTCCAATTTTCTTCTTTTTTTAAAATTAATTTAAATCTTCTTGTGATCATAGCCATATCCTCATCTTCTTCACCACTTGTTGATGCCTCTCCTCGAGAGCCATCATTTTTAAAGTTTGCTCTTAGAGCTATGGCTCTTTTTTTGAGTTCAGAGCAAGATAAGGCACAATAGAGGTAGTTTTTTGCATTTACATCATGTTCTACTACCTGTATATCTTTTAGAGTCTATTTATCCTCTATATTGTGGACTACTTTTCCATTTTTTTATTATGAGCCACAACTGGTAGTCTGTGGCTATCATGAAATTCTGCATTTTCATTTTCCTGTACTCACAATTGGTTTTGTCAAAAAATGGGTGTCTGGTTGTAGACAGTCTCTCTACAAAAGTGTTATGGAAATAGATGGTCATTTTAGGGATCACTTCATGAGTTAAATATACTAGTAATCAAGGATAACAAGTGAAGCCTGCTCAGATACCAATTGTTGATTCCTGACTAATGGTAGCTTAAGAGAAGGGCTGAATTGAGCTTTTAACATATTTGGCCAAATTAAAACAATGGTGCTGAAGATGAATAGAGGAAATCCCATAGCACAATAACATAATGATTTTTATAGTAGTTAGGCCTAACCTAGGTTCTTACTCTACTTCTCTGAGTTAGTCTTTTCTATTGCATTTAGGTTCCACTAAAACCTTGATCAATACTCTAATCAATTATACTTTGATTTTCAAAGCTCACCAATAACTCTTACACTTTTTAGTAAGTCTTTCCTACTTGCTGTAACAAACATTAATAAATAGTGAGCCCCTTGCTTGCTATAGCAGAAAATATAAATATAACTTGTACAAATATATACCTCTTACTTAGGCTGTTTGTACAAAATCAAAAGCAAGATAATAAATAATATGACACTTAAAGAACAAAGGTTTGAAACTCCTAAATGGTCATTGAATATGTGGCTTTGAATGTTGTATTAGAGTTTTGCATTGTTGGAGTTGAAATCTTGGAAGAAAACTTAATGACTTTAGTAAATGCTCATTAAAATCACTCAACTACTTACCTATCCTATTTAGTGATTCGAATCCTCTATTTACATTACTAGAAGGGTACTTAGCCGTTAATTACTCTTTCTAGCAACTTTTCGACTATTCTAGGTTGAATTTTTAACAATCCACACAAACTGCATTGAACAAATAGCTTCAAACCCTCTAAAGTAAATTTTTGGAGCCTTTAAAAGTCAGTCCCTATTAGTTACCATTGTCGCATTTAATTACAGAGCTTCTGAAGCTCTCTTTTAGGTCTTTTGAACCTTGGTTGATTTGAACTTGATTGCAACTATGCACTTTAGATTATCACAAACTTAATGGGTTTATTGATGTGGATTTGCATGGAGACATAGTAGATCACATCCATAGGCACACCTATCATAACACTTGAGAAAGGGTGGTAGATACTTTAGTGCATCTGATTGACAATGAAAGGAATGATAATCTAGTCAAGGCAATTCATCAATAAAAGTGGATTTGTTAGGTGAAGTTGAATCTCTAAATACTTTATCCATTGATTTTTCTTGCAGGATTTCATAAATAATTACAATTTCCTATTTATCATAAAGGAATTTCCATTTGTAATTCATAAACATAAACCAAACCAACCCTCTTAATATCCTATATATGTGTACTAGTCCTAACTAACTCAAGTGCCTAACTTGTCAACTAAAAATAAAATAAAATAAAAGAGGCATGAGTTGATCATTTTTGACTATCATAGCCACCCAAGTCATCCCATATAAGTCTTAAAACATTATAAATCATGTGTTAATCATTTTCCCCTATGATTTTATACTTGAATCATGAAATTCCCCTAATTTACACTATTTAACAAAACCTAGCAAACCAAATCCAGAATTCTCATGCCTGAATCAATATAATCAATCATTTAAACATTTCCCCTATGCTTAATATCATAATCCTATCATTTTCCCCTCATTTTTCCACTGCTGACAAAATTTACGAAACCCTAGTTTACAAAATCCAAATTTTGGATGGGGAAAAGTAGCTTACCATGAAATTCAGGTGTAGCTTTCACCCATGGATAAGACTCCAAGCTCAAGCCTCTAAGTAGCAACCTCTCATGGCAGAAAATTGAATTTGCTTTCCTATTTCATCGTCTAACATCAAAACCTAAGCCTAGAATCATCTTGAGTAATTATCCATCTAAATCAGCATTTTCCTTTGCAAATAGGCAAAAATTTATGCAACGAGATCTACGACATGAGTTTGATGTGTGGGAGAAGAAATGGGATGGATGGAATGAAAAATGGAACGGGGTTCATCCTTAAAAGGTCAATTTTTTCACTGCTCTGGCATACTACTGGACTGATGCTGTGACATCAAAAACCTATGTTGCGACATCCTATCTTAGTGTCATGGCATCATTATGGTATTTTGAGTATATGGTATTTTAAGCGTATCTTTTACATATGATATCCAAATAACATAATTTTTGAGGAATTGAAAAGCTAACTACAAGGGATAAAACTTTCTTGTTAACCAAGTGTTCCAAATAAGTCTTCATATATGTCAAAGATTTAGGTAAAGTGAACCGATTTGGTAATTTCAGTACTTTTCATCTATGTGGAGTAGTTTTGGTGTATTAATCATAACTTCTTCATATGATATCTAAATAATGTGATTCTTTATTTGTTAGAAATATTTACCAAATGATCAATTTATTCCATTATTCATGTCAAAAATTGATCACATATGATCCCTTTTTCAAATTTAGTATTTTCTTAATATACACTTCTCACATTTTTGTTTTTTTTTCTCCATTTTTTCGTTATTTAATTACATGCTTTTCCACCCATTTCCCATGACTTTTCCCATGACTTTTCCACATAAATTGTGATCACATCATTTCAAAACAAATTTCTTCCTTTCAATTCATCATAACACATCATTACCCAATTTAAACATATGAAAACTTATCATCAGATCCTTATTTCCTCAAAATTTATGCTATGTACCCATTCACATATAACTGTACTTATATAATTTCTCTAACTTATCAAAAGTACATATACATCTGAATCATTTCCTTGTAAAATACTTATTTATTACCTCATTTCATCCCTATACATAAATGAGAAAAAATAACCCTCATTTTTAACACTTCGGGTGTTACAAATCTCCCTCCTTACAAAACATTTCATCCTAGAAACTTTAAGTTTCATTTGATTCTTATCATTCTTTCAAATTTGCTAATCAATTCTACAAATTCCTAAACTATGGGAATCATACATAAATCTTATGACACATATTCATACACAAATAGACACATACAGTATATATCATGGTGACAATCATGCTCAATTGCTCATACTTCATATCACCCTTAGATTACAATTTTCATCATATGGGATTCAAAATTACTATGCCACCATAATATCTGCATCACTTTGAATTCGATCATCAATTTCAATATCAATAATTATCATGACAAGGTTAAACAAAACATAACAAGGATGAATACTGGCTCATCCCTGTGTTTCCTAAAATAGCTTACCTATTCTCACATTCTATTGTATGGTTAGGAAAAATACATCGCCATAATATTTTTAGATCACTATGCCTAGTCAATCATCAAATATTGCCCGCCACTCTGAGTAAACTTAGTCACATACTAAGTGGACTCAACTTTCTTACAACTTTAGTGTGTTCTAGTTCATCCCTGCCATCCTGTAGATCGTAAGTTCTCCATACACACCTACTAAATAAGTAAAGAAGTCCACATAATAGGCTAATCAGGACTCTTATCAAGATACATAGTTTATTTTTTATCCTCGACCAGGTGCCAATCCCCACTAGGCTCCATTCCTCATCAAGGTGCATACATCCTAATAAATGCCACAGATGCCACTATACTGCCACCCTGGCAGCCGTTACCCTGAGGGTGTTGAGTTGTACTCTAATTGGACAAGACGGGTGGCCCCCTGTCAAGCTGTGTCAATGATTGGAGTCACAAAGAACCAAAGGAGCCATCTCAGTAGACATATAAACCTCAAATACATAATAATTATATTTCAAGAGGCAATCAAATCCAAGCATGTACCTTAACCATGAGTTCAAATCTCAATCCAATACTCAAATGTCCAAACCTCAATCATATAACCAAATGTTCAAACTTCAATTAAATAACTAAGCCCAAGAATGGACAAACTCAGGCATATTCATTAATCAAGTAACCAAATGTCTAATCATTCTAGCATCATGCCATCAAATGCTTTCAACAAATCATCATACCATCACACTAACCCAAATGCCTCATCTTATGTCATACAACATCACATTACACATATACAATATTTCATCAATCATATATCTTAATCAAAGCCATGTAATATTTAACCTATAAACCATAGAAAAATTCAAAGTCAATCATATGGAGAGATTCACAATTTCATTAATCACATTGTCAATGAGATTAACTCAATTCAAACATAGGGGATTTCATCATCAATTACACATAATTAAATATTTTCTTTTTTGCTAATCATCACACACATCCTAATTCCTTCAATCAAATGCTCACAAGCAAAGTTAATCATTAAAAGATAACATGCCCACATTTATAACCATCAATCACATCTAAGGAATTCATCCAACAAAATTCAAAATTCGTAATAGACAGTTCATGTAGAATCCATTTACCTCCTAGTTAAATACATAATCCAACAAAACACACTTATTCATATAACATCTAAAATTTCTAATACAATACACCATTATTGGTGGAATCAATCAAAGAGTCAGCTAAAACTAACATAATCATATCAATTTAATGAATCCAAGGATTCTATCTCCATCCATTCAAATAAACAAAATGAACATCAGATCCTAACACCTATTCATGAAACTTCAAAATTTTATTATTCTATTTTAAAATACATCATGAACCTCAAATATGGTGCACATATAGGCACCACCACACTTCCCTGCACCACTCGCCTCATCTAATTATAGTAAGTACATGCCCCAATGTATTGCTTATTTAAGTCATATTGGTGCTATACTAGCATTATCACATTCATTTCATATTAGCATCAACTAAGCATCCTCATATCAATTTATAAACAACATTTCTAAATTCACATATCTCAAAAAAAATCATATTATTCATCCAAAATTCACATACAATCTCTCTTCTCCTTTTTTTCTTAACTATTTGTAGATTATATCATAATATCAAATAACTCAATCACATATCAATGAATAAAATCCAAAAGTAATCTTAACAGGATTTACATACTTTGCTCATTAGATCAATATATATATATATATCAAACATATCATTAAAACTTACCATGCTCATTTCTATAAGATTTTCCTTAGGCTAATTTCATTATTCCCAGGCGTCACCCATCCTTGGTGCAATCATGACAACATCTTAATAACACACAATCATTAAATACTATAATTATAATCAATATTTTTAGTTTATCCTTCTAGGCAATAGATTCAATCTGTCGGATTTCAAATTCTATTTTCTAAGTTACTATATTTATAGATCCATAAATAGTCTACATTGGGCATGTCATTCTTCTATCTTGTCTAGTAGCCATTGCCATGTTCATTTGTCATTGTAGTCACCCCTTAAAGACTCACTCCTAACAATATCTTCATATTAGCTAAACACCAGGTTGACCATCTGTAAGTTCCACTATACACCAAAGCTTTCTTATGATATCCCTGCCATTACATCTCTAATAATATCTGTAACACCCCGCACCCTCACCTTATACAATTTGGTCATCCATTCTATTATTCTCTAATGAGGCCTATGTAGGATGCTGCCATCTTATGTTCTAGAGAAGAATGCTGCCAGAAATTTCCAAAATCCAGCAGAGCCTTCCCTGAAATATAAGGAATATACACTTGTTCAATCATACGTATTATCTATATACATTCCCACACATAATTTTAACTATATACATTCCTACACAAATAAATTTACCTATATACATTCCTACACATATAATTTCAAACTTTTATGTAAACATATACATCAATGAATATTAGAATTCAAATATACATCATTAATCTCATTAATCACACCAACCCACATTCCTTCCCAAAATCGAACACTTAACATGGCACTTCATAATGGCAATGGAATTGCTAGGCCTGCATACATCATACATCCACACGTGATGCACATATTTATCCCATATAATGACTTGCCCATATAGGAATTTATAAATTACTTGCAAGAATTCACAAATAATTACAAATTCCTATTTATCACAATGAAATTTCCATTAATAATTCATAAACATAAACCAAACTAGCCCTCTTCACATCCCACATATGCGTATGAGTCCCAACTGGCTCTAGTGCCTAACCTGTCAACTAAAAAAAATGAAATAAGAGAGGAGTGAGTTCCGGGCGAACTCAGTAAGTAGGCAGGTTAGTAAACAACTAACTGGAAACTTTTGGGAATAACATGTTCACATTCATAATTTGACTATCACAGTCACAACCATAGCATAACATGTAGAAACTTCATCATATCACCTCATAATGAAATTAACATAAGATCTCTGAGATACTCACTATCCCCATAATTATTCATAATCATAAACAAATACATATCAACTTGTTTCTGAAGTATGGGATACTCTTGATCCCTAACAATTCACAAAGTTATAAAACACATAATTAACAAAAATTTCATGTCAGTCAATGAAAGCTCAAGGGTCCTCATTATCCCAAAATTCAAGTGTTCACAATAAAATCTAAACATCCATGAAAATACAATGCCCGAAGGTCTACGATATTCATGATCCCATCAAACTATAAATTCAAACACAAACAAAGGAGGGAGCCTCCTTACTTTATTACTAGCCAAGTTCCATAACTCTTCTAGATCCTTAGCTTGCCATCTAGACACACATGATTGTACACATATAACAATGCAATTTATTTAACAGCCGTCATGGCAATTCAATGAATTGTTAAATGCTAAATGCTAATAATCATGTGCATAACCGCACTCCAATATTACATTAATCATTTATTAATTATCGCTTTTGTGCATTATATACATCATGCTAATGCCTCTTTCATAGCCACTCTCAGACTATAATAGGGTTAATCACTCACATCATTTCTCTCATTAAAGTATCTCATCAAACATGTGCTATGCACTAGTTACATTAGAGTTTCTTCACACATTATCGCAAGGAACCTTCTTTCCTTATAACATTTATCTCATATCTAACATGATTAATCCTCAAAAATTTTTAAAACAACTCAATTAAGCCATTAATTTAACTAATTTATGGCTAACATAGTCCATACACAAAAATCCCCTTTCAGCCCAACTTAGGTCATGGTTTCCATTCAGATTCTACATGTCCAAGTCACCCCATATAAGTCCTAAAACATTATAAATCATGTATTAGTTATTTTCCCTCATAATTCTATACCTGAATCATGAAATTTCTCAAATTTATACTATTCACCAAAACCCTAGTATACCAAATCCATGAATTCTCATGCCCAAATCATGATAATCAATCATTTAATCATTCCCCATGCTTAATATCATACTCCTATCATTTTCCCCTCATTTTCTCACTATTGGCAAAAATTATGAAACCCTAGTTTACAAAATCCAATTTTTGAATGGGGAAAAGTAGCTTACCATGAAATTTGGTTATAGATTTCACCCATGGATAAGAATCCAAGCTCAAACCTCTATGTAGCATCCTCTCATGGTAGAAAATTGGATTTACTTTGTTGTTTCATTGTCTAAACATAAAAACCCAAGCCTAAAATCATGCTTGAGTGATTATTCATCTAAATCCACATTGTTCATAGCAAAATAGGCAAGAATTTATGCATAACGGGATCTAAGGCATGAGTTTGGGGTGTGGAAGAAGAAATGGGATGAATAGAAATGAAAAACATAATGAGGTTCATGCTTAGAAAGTTAATTTTTTTGCTACTCCAACACACTACCAAACTGATGCCACGACATCAAAAACCTATGCCGCGACATCAACTCACTAACTACTTGAAAAAATTTGGCTTTTTGAAGTGATGCCACAACATCAAAATCCAGTGTTGCGGCTTCAAAATCTAGTGCCATGACATCAAATTCTGATGCCATGTCATCCACCTGCGGGATGCCTTACCTAACAAGTAGACACCATTATGGTATTTTCAGAAAATCTTTTAGATATGATATCTAAATGACATGATTTTTGGTGCATAACTACATGGGCTAAAACTTTCTAGTTAACCAAGTGTTCCAAATAAGTCCCCATATATGTCCAAGATTTAGGTAAATTGACCTAATTTGGTAATTTTGGTACTTTTCATCTATGTGGAGCAATTTTGGTGCATTAATCATAACTTTCTCATATGATTTTCAAATAATGTGATCCTTAATTTGATAGAAAGATAATTTTATGATATACAATATTATGTTGTCAAGTGATTAATTTATTCCATTATTCATCAAAAATTGATCACAAATGATACCTTTCTCAAATTCAGTATGTTCTTAATACACACTTATGCCCTTTTTGTTTTTTTTCTCCATTTCTCCTTTATTTAGTTTCATTCTTTTCCACCCATTTCCCATGATTTTTCCACATAAATTGTGAGCACATCATTTCAAAATAAATTTCTTCCTTTTAGTTCATCATTGCAATGTACTTAAACACATCATTACCCAATTAAAACATATGAAAACTTATCATTAGATCCATATTTCCTTAAAATTTATGCTATGTACCCATTCGCATATAATTATAATTATACAATTTCTATAACTTATCAAAAGTACGTATACATCTAAATCATTGACTTGTAAAATACTTGTTTATTACCTCATTTCATCCCTATACACAAATCTAAAAAATTAACCCTCATTTTCAGCACCCCAGGTGTTACAACTGTTTATTGCAAAAGTGTATTCCTCCATCACTAACAATTGCCTTGGGAGTGCCAAATCATGTAAAGATGTTTTTCTTTAGGAATTTAACAACTACCCTACCATCATTTGTTGGTAGTAATATAGCTTCTACCCACTTAGACACATACTCTATAGCCACAAGAATGTATTTATGCCCATAAGAAGAAGGAAACAATCCCATGAAATCAAAACCCCAGCTATCAAAAAATTCACATAGAAGAATGTTGTTTAAGGGTATCTCATTTCTTTTAGAATATTTCTTATTCTCTTACATCTATCACTCTGTCATATGAAACAGCATAGGTGTATGCATCTTTAAAAGGTGTGGGCCAATAAAAACCAAATTGTAAAACCTTAGCTGCAGTTTTAATGGAATTGAAATGCCCACCTCATCATGATAATATTGTAGAATACTTACCATTTCCTACTGTAGAACACATCTCCTTATCACCTTCTCTGCACAAACTTTAAAGAGAAAAGTTTCTTCCTAAAAATAACATTTAATATCATAAAAGAATTTAATTTTTTTTGTTGATATGACATGTCAGAGGGTAGAACATTATCTACCAAATAATTTACAAAATCAGTATACTAGGAAATTTATGAGGAGTTGAAAGAAAAGATCTGGTCATTAAGGAACTCTTCTAGAATTGGTGTTTCCTCTTCTTTTGTAGTTGGAATTTTGGACAAGTGATCTGTAACTAGATCCTTAGTCCCCTTCTTATCCTTGATCTCCAAATCAAACTCCTGTAATAAAAGAATTTAGCTAATCAATCCGGGCTTTGTTTCTTTCTTTTCAAACAAATACTTTGGAGCAAAATGATCAAAATAAAGAGTCACTTTCGATCCAATCTAGTAAGAACAAAATTTGTCAAAAGCAAACAATACTGCCAAAAGTTCCTTTTTGTTGTTGAATAGTTCAATTGAGCTCTTGATAAAGTTCTACTAGTATAGTAAATGGTTTGAAAACTTCCCTTCTTTCGTTGTCCCAAAATAGCTTTAATTATAGAATCACTTACATCACACATCAGCTCGAAAGGTAGATCCCACTCTAGTGCTACCATGATTGGTGCTGAGACTAACTTTTCCTTGAAAGTGTTAAGACCAGCAAGTAATCATTTGCAAAGTTAAATGATGCATCCTTAACCGAGAGATTAGAAAGGGATTTAGCAATTTTTGAAACGTCCTTGATAAATCGCTTATAGAATCCTGAATGCCCCAGAAACTCCTCTAATAAGTTTCACAGATGTTGGTGGAGGTAATTTTTCAATGACCTCAACCTTTAACAAAATTAGCATTTTCACTAGGCTATGCAAAAGTGTTACCTACTTGACATTCCATGCTAGCTTGTTCTCCTCCATAGAATTTTTGAATTTTCATAACTAAAGCATTCACATTGTCAATCTTTCAGTTCAATGCTTCGAACTATGCAGTGAGGGCAGCGAGAACATCCACTTCATGCACTCCGATTGTTCTCCTCATTGATGGCCTCTTAGTAGGCCATTGATAACTATTATATGCCATTTCCACCAACTGTTTGTAAGCTTCTTCGGGCATTTTATTATTCAATGATCCCCTAAAGTTACATAAATCGTAGAACAAAAATTTGCACTAGACCCATCGTAAAATGTTTGTACTTGCATCCATATGGGTAGTCCATGATGTGGGCATCTCCTTAGTAGATCCTTGAAACTTTCTCATGTCTCATACAATGATTCATTATCCATTTGCATAAAATTTGTAATATTGTTATGCATCTTGGCAGATTTTACAAGAGGGAAGAACTTACCAAGGATTTTCTGGGCCATATCATCCCATGTAGTGATTAATCCTATAGGAAGAGAAGAAAGCCAACTTTTAGCCTTATCTCTAAGAGAAAAATGAAACAACCTCAACCTGATTACATTGTTAGAGACACCTTTATATTTAATAGTGTCACAGATCTCAAGAAAAGCATCAATGTGGTTGTTTGGATCATCGTTTGGCATCCCACTAAATTGCACTGACTACTGAAGAATCTGAATGAGTTATGGCTTGATCTCAAAATTGTTATCTTGAACTGTAGGTTTCCTTATGCCTACTTTTTGTCCCTGAACAGTTGGAGTAGTCTAATCGATCAAGAGCTTGTATGGATTTTCAGCTTCACGTACATCCTCCATCTTTTTAGTAGGAGTCCTTTGTTCTCTTAATCTTCTTCTGTATGTATGATTGATTTCTAGGTCAAATTCAGCTAGATTACCTTGTTGACTTTGTACCATACACCAACTCTCTGCAACACAAAAATAACAAAACCAAATTAAAGTTAGAGTTCAAAATAAACTACTCCTGAGAATCAAACTAAAAATACAAACTAAAAACTATACACAAAAGAAAAACCAAAGTAATATCAATCTCGATTAGTATTGATATTAGTGTGAAATTTAACTAATTCTCTGGCAAAAATGATAAAAACTTATTGATTTTCATGAAAGTATACACCGTCACAAGTAATATAGATGAAATGAGTTAAGTATCGTACCCACAAGGAGTTATTTGATTACCACACTAATTGCCAAACTTTTATTAGATTTATATTATTTGGTCAAGTGAATTGTAGCAGATGCTATAAAAATGAAATCTAAATAGAACAGTAAATTAAACAGATCATAAGAGCAAGGGAAGAAAAATCAATGGATAAAGTATCTAGGGATTCAACTTCACCTAGCAAATCCACTTGTATTTATGAATTGCCTTGACTAGATTATCATTCCTCTCATTGTCAATCGGATACACTAAAGTATCTACCACCCTTTCTCAAGTGCTATGATAGGTGTGCTCAAGGATGTGATCTACTATGTCTCCATGCAAATCCACATCAATAAACCCATTAAGCCTAGGCATCCATGTGTGATATATGTGCTCGCAAGGTCATATCTCACATGGATTGCACATGCACAATGGCTATCTCTAGTCATCATTGCATGATATATTCTTCCATTCAAGAGTTTATTTCTAATTCATCTATCTCAAGCAAGAATTAGGAATCTCACTTCATACACATGGTGGCCAATCACATGCATGCATTAAGCATACAAAGGAAGAGACAATAATGAAAAATATAATCTAAATCAAAAGTCAAACATCAACACAAGATTCTGTGTTATGATCCATCTCACATTAGATAAAAGAAATTTAGAACATCATAATTAAATTAAAACCAACTAAATGATTAAAAAATATTATCATAATTCCAATCTAAATGTTTCTTTCAACTAAAAATGATGAACTAAACTGAAAGAAATAAAAGATAAAAATTTTGGCAACTCTTTCCCAATGATATTATCTGCTTAGAAATCTTTGCCTGAATGTTTACCTCTATTCTCCTAAACTTACTCTCTCCATTCTCTCCCACTCTGTTCAAGACGTCTCCTTAAAATAACCTTAAAGTAGGGTTGCAGTGCACTCCTCTTCAATTAGCAACTCCACTTTGTGCATAAAAATCCTCTTCTAATAATAATTTATTCTCGCGCACGTCTCAACCTCTAAAAAATAGTAGCATATTTGACACATTGCAATTGACTTCTAAAAATAATTCAAACAATAAGTTATGGCACCCATCATCTGAAATTATTTTTTCTGCATCATTCAAAGACATTTCTGCACCATTTGACACGTTCATTCTGTCTAAAATTATTCTTTCGGATGGATGATCACATCGTGTGTCTAGAGTTATTTTTAGGACAGAGGAGCTCTAGAGAATTTTGAGTCTTTTGATCATAACTTTCTCATACAAACTCAAAATTATGTGATTCTTAGTGCATGGGATAAATAATTCAAGGGGACACAACTTTCTTTTTGATCACTTTTTCTGAATCATCCTCTTTATATGCCATGAATCACCTCAAAGTAACATCTTTTAACAACGTTCGAAGTATTATCTTAGACATTGTGAAGCTTTGGAGACAGTTTCTGTGTATTGGCCATAACTTTCTCACATAAACTCAGAATTAGCTTATTCTTGATTTATTGAAAAGATAAGAACAAAGGGCTATAACTTTTATGTTGAATAATTTTTCCAAATCAGTCTCCATTTCTTTTGACATTATGCCTTTATCATATTCAACTCCATTTTATAGTTTTGACATTTTCAACATTAACAAACTCTATTAAATGAAATATTTGCTCAAATGTTAATGTATAATATTGAAAACACATCAAAAGTGGATCCAAAATATGTGAATTTTGGTATAAAAATATGATATGTTATGAGCTTATCAATAGCTATTATAGCTATGCTTGTTGAGATTTTGACCATTTTAGATGACTTCTGAACATCTCAATAAAAAAGCTAATAGTGGTGGCTACAGACCTTTAAGGATGAGGTCCATTTGACACCTCGGCTTGGAGGTAAGAACCTTCCCATGTGTTGGTTATGTGTTTGTTCTATGATAATTATGTGCATGAATTATTTGAACTTGTTATGTGATTTTTGTTAAGTCTAATCCTCTACTAAAGCTGATTTTAATGATGAATGTAATCAAATAACTAAGTTTTCATGATGAATAATAAAATAATAAAATAGATTAACGAGAGTAACTATGAGTAATAAACAACATTAATTATATCCTTATCAAATTAACCCTTCAATAGAAGATAATTTAAAAGGAATGTTAAAGTAAAAATCTCTTAGATGCACTTCAGAAGTATTCAGAAGCATGTCAGAATTTCTTCAGAGACAACGCGTGAAGCTTAGAAGTTCAAAACTATTCAAGAAATACTTCAGAACCTCTTCAAAAGCATGTCAAAACCTCTTAAGAGACAAAGCTTGAACTAAAGAATTAACTTCAAAATAGTTTATACTTCAGAAGTTTTCAAAAAATGTTTCCCAACTCTCTAGAAACTTTCAAAAGTAAAATGTTCCACTTAAAAGGAAGTTTCTACAATTAGAAGTTTATTAGAAGAACTTCAAAAATGCTATCAAGTCTTAGAGATATCTCAGAAGATCAATAATAGTAGGTCAAAATAAGTTCAAAAGAAAATTTTGAACTTAGAAACTTATCAGAAGAATTTCAAAAGTGATACCAAAGACTGTCCAAATTAACATCAAAGAGCAAGAAGAATATTAGAGGTTGAATTCAATCTTCAAAATAAGCTCAGAAGAAATACACACACACACACAAACTTATCATAAGAAACTCAGAATATCAACACTTGCACTCAGAAGTTCCTCGGAAGTAACTTAGAAGCTTCATAGAGGCATCTTCAAAAAGACAAGACTTAAGAAGCATATAAGAAATAGAATTCAAACTTCAAAAATACTTCAGAAGATCCTCAGAAGTTAAAATGTGACCATTGACAGGAAGACTTATGTTAGAAGTTTAGAAGAGGTGCATCAAAAACTCTGATGAAAGGTGCATCCAATGGTAAGTTACAATTATTCAATGTTAGAATTTCTGAAGACTTATCTGAAAAATTTTGAAGCCAGACAACATGTAAGATGTCATACTAAACCTACCGAAAAAAGATTACAATGACTATAATCTCCTTTATAGATTATAAAAGGATGATTAAAGCAACACATTAAACAACTAAGAAGTGAGTAATTTAGAAAAATAAACTCAAGCATTTGTGAGAGCATTCAACATCTTCTTTTAAGTGATCAATGCCAACTGCTTCAATATTGTTAAAACATTCAAAGCCAGATCAGCTTCGACTTCAAAGGAGTTTGATACATTCATCCTTACTGCTTACTTTAGTCATTTATTTAAGCTTTTAATTTTTGTACAAATCTACATAAGCAAGAGGCACTAATCTGTACATTTACTTTTAATATCTATTAAAGAAAGTAGGGTGCTTGATGTCTATGTATTAAAGCAAGTAGAAAGACTTGCTAAAAGTGTATAAGCTTTTGGTGTGCTTTGAAAATCAATGTGTATAAGTTATTGGTGAGCTTTGAAAATAACCTTGTATAAGTTGTTGGTGAACTTGGAAACCAACAAGTGTTAGTGAAACTTGAGATCAGTAGTGGAGACTGACTCAGAGAAGTGGAGCAGGAACCTAAGAAGGGCCGAGCCACTATAAAATCTTGTTCACTTATGCTATGAAATTTACTCTTTGTTATCTTAAGCAAATTTGTTAATTATTAGCCAAAATATTATGAAAGCTCAATTCACCCCCCCTTCTTGAGCTACCTTTTAGTAAGGGACCAACAAGTGGTATCAGAGTAGGCTTCACTAGTTAATTTTAAATTACTAGTTTATTAACTTATAAAGAGATCCAAACGGCCAGTATGTTCCATAAAACATTTATTGAAGGACACTCTACTTCCAGACATACACTTTTTGATGGAACCAATTGTAGGTATTGGAAGATGAAGATGTAAAACTTCTTGATTGCCAAAGATAATAAGTTGTGGCTTAGAGTAAAGAATGAAAATAATGTCACCAATACTAAAGATAAATATACTCAAGAAGATATTCAAGCAATAGAACATGAAGCCAAGGCAAAGAATTGTTCTACTATGCACTATCTTCTTCTTAGATTGAAAAGATTTTCGCCTGTGATTCAACCAAGGAAATCTGGGACAAACTTCAGGTAGCACACAAAGGTACAAATCAAGTAAAAGAAACTAAGATAAATATTCTAATATAGGAATATGAAGCTTTCTCCACGAAAGAGTCAGAGATTATTTCTGAACTATTTGGAAGGTTTCAAAAAATCATAAATGGAATAAAGAACTTGGGAGAGAAGTATGAAGAACCCAAGTTAGTGAAAAAGATCTTAAGATCTCTACCTAGATATTGGATGTCTAAAGTAACTGCTATCCAAAAAGCAAAAGATCTGGGTAAAATGACATTGGTAGAATTCATGGGATCACTCATGACCTATGAAGTCTTAATGAAGCAAAAGATACTAGATGAATTCAAATGGAAGAAGATAGTAGCTTTACAAGCTGATTTAAAAAATGAAGAATCTCCTAATGAATCTTCAACCACTGAAGATGGTGAAGAAATGATAATGATAACTAGAAGATTTAGAAATATGATTAGGAAGAAAAGATTTGGAAATAATTCCAATAGCAACAACAAGAGCAAAGACAAGAAAAAGAAGGTTCCAATTTGTTACAACAAAAAAAAGCTTAGGCATATGAAGTTTGACTACCCGAAACTAGATAAAAAGCAAGGAGACAAAAAGAAAAAGTATAATTCTTATTTTGATAAAAAGAATACTTTTAACAATAGGAAATTTGAGAAGAAGAAGAAGAAAGCTATGGTTGCATGGGAAATGCTGGAGAACATGATGCAAGAAATCTTAAGTGAAATAGAAGAAGAAAATGAAGCCCAATTTAGTTCAGTCAACTCCAAAGAAAGAAATCAGGAAGAACATCATATAAGAATAAGCTTCAAGGTCATCCATAAAGATGAGGTAAATTCAAAACTTGAAACTCCCGATCTTGAAGAATTATTAGATGAACTATATTCAGATTTCAAAACTTTAAAACCCAAACATAAGGAGACAAAAGAGAAAGTTGGAAAAAACAATCTATGAATGCTCTAAATTAAGATAAGAAAATATTCAACTCAAGACTAATCAAAACCTTAACATTGAATTTAACAGATCAAAGTAAAAAATCATGCCCTTAGGAAAACATTGACTTTTACTTTATTTAAACTAAAGGTAGAGAAGAAAGGTGTGGAAGACCAAAGAAAGAAAATAATCAACTATGAAAGAAAAATAGAATCTGATTTGGGTACCAAAAACTGTTGCTAAAGTTGTAAATACAACCATATCTCTAGATAATAGAATAGTAGCATCTAAAAAATAATGGGTACCAAAAAATATTCTGCTCCTAACCCACCTAGACCCATTCCCAAATGGGTACAAAAAATTATAGCTTTACATTATCATTGCAAGTGTGCTTGAGAGCCACAAGGAGCAGCAAATATTGATAGTGGTTATTCAAGACACATGACAAGAGAAAAGGAGCTATTCATAGAGTTAAACGATAAAAATGGAGGAACAATTACCTTTGGGGATAATGGAAAAGGTAGAGTGGTTGGGATTGGTAAGATCAGCCAACCTTCCTCTATTACTATTTTGAATGTTTTGCTAGTAGAAGGATTAAAACACAATCTTCTAAGTGTGAGTCAATTTTGTGATAATGGTTACAAGGTTGTGCTTGAATCACATATATGTTTTATTATAGATAATTCAAATTCAGTTATAGTACTTTGAAAAAGATGTGGAAATGTGTATTTAGTAGATTTATGTGATATTGAAGTCAAATGAATTATTATGGATAGTGAAGAATCCTTGTTGTGGCATAGAAGACTAGGAAATGCCGACAAGTTCATGATTGAAAAAGTATACAACAAAGATCTTATTGTTAGCTTACCCAAACTAAAATTTGACCGAAATGAATTGTGTGATGCATGCTTAAAAGGAAAGCAAGCTAGAGAATCATTCAAATCTAATAAAAAAGTATACATAACTAAACCACTTTAATTAATATACATGGATCTTATTGGACCAACAAGAACTAGAAGTCTTGGAGGAAAACTAGTACAAAATGAACAAGATCTCATATAGTAGCCATAAGAAGTGATCATGGCGGAGAATGGAGAATTTGAAAATAAAAAATTCACTACTTTCTATGAAAGCAATGAAATTTTGCACACATTCTCTACATCAAGAACTCCTCAGCAAAATGGAGTAGCTACAAGAAAAAACAGATCCTTGCAAGAGATGGCAAGGACAATGTTGAGTTAATATAACTTACCTAAATACTTTTGGGCTTAAACAATAATACCGCATGCTACATTACTAACATAAATTTTTCTACATCTATACTCAATAAAACTCCATATGAATTGTACTATGGCAGAAAGCCAAATATATTTCATTTCAACACCTTTGGTTTTAAATGTTTCATTCTTAACAATGGGAAGGAAAACCATGTTAAATTTGAAAGCAAATCCGATGAAGGCATTTTTCTTGGTTATTCTATTGTTAGCAAGGCATTTAGAGTCTACAATCTGAAGATTAAAATTGTAGAGGAATCTATTCATGTCAGAGTTGATGAAAGTACCAACCTCTCTAGGAGGATAAGTGATTTTGATGATGAGACAGGAGAACTCACAACATATATGGAGAAAATAAAGATACAAGATAAAGAAAAAGATTATTCACAATTAGAGCCACAAATGGAAGAAGAAAAAATAGATGATGGATCATCCATCTATGAGGTAAATAATGAAGGTAACAATTCTTTTCCTAAAGATTGGAGGTTCATTCATGATAATCCTGAAAACCAAATAATTAGTGATATTTATGACAGAGTAAGAACTAGATCTTCATATCATCAAATATGTGGTAATTTTTCTTTCATCTCTCAATTAGAGCCAACTTACATAGATCAAGCTTTAGAAGATGAAAAATAGATTATAGCCATGCAAGAAAAATTAGACCAATTAAAACATAATGATGTGTGGATACTGTTCATCCCATAAAACATATAGCTCAAGAGAGGAGGGGTAAATTGAGCATATGAAAATAATGGCCAAATAAGAATTAGGTGAATTGAGCATATGAAAATTTTGGCCAAATAAGAATTAATGTGCCGGGCAGAAATAACATTATAATGCGTATGAGATTTTTATAGTTATTAGTTCAATCATGGTGTCTGAACCACACACAAATTCAAGTTTCCTTAGCCATTCTTATTTCAGGCAGATAATTGTGTGTGTAATGATATGTAAAATGTAATGATAAATAGTAACTTGCAAAGAAAAGTAATTAAGTAGACAATACACACAATAATTTTTATAGTGGTTTGGGCACCTCGTCCCTATGTCCACTCTTCTAAGGGCACATTTGTTATGCCTTGGGTTCTACTATCACTTATAATGGAATACATTAGTGCTTCCAGCATTCTTCTAGATTCAGCTCTAAGTGGCGTAAATTAGTGTTTCCAACACACTTCTAGATTCTAGCACCAGGGGGAATAAATACAGTGCTCCTAATACTCTTCTGGTTTTTACGAGTTCTCCAGGTAACTCACTGGTTTTGAAGATCACTCATAAACTTGATAGTTTTTCAGAGCTCACCTACAACTCACATGGTTGATTAACAAAGCTCAAGTTGTACATCACTTTGCCTCTTTATTAGGCAGATTTGTAAAGAGTTTAAGCACCATAAAAATAATTTACACATTAAAGCACATAAGTTATCAATACTCTAAAAATATGATAATGATAGATCTTTAAGGTTCATCATCTATCAGTGCAATGGAGATTGAATATTTTAGAGGAAGCAATGTCTAGTTCAGATATACTACTCTTTTAAGCTCTTCTCCTTTTCATTTTTCTCTCTATTTCCTCAACCTTCTTCATTGACATTACATTACCTTTATACTTCTTCAAAAATTTCTACTTGTTGATGGCAGATGGCTTCTATTGAATGTTAAAGACCATTCTGCCTATTGAAGAGCTGTCTTCTTAATAAACTTGTTCTAGCTGGAAAGCCTATAGTGGCATCCTAGAAGATGCATTTTTTATTTTGGCAAACACCGATGAAGAAATTCTGCATGACAGACTCTTTCATTCTTTTGGAAAGATGCACATTAAACTTGAAGGGATGCAACTTCTGAGAGTTGCAATATTTGTCAGTGCGAAGATTGCTTTCCTTCGAATTTCTTTCCTTTTTTAGCTAATCCCTATTTGTTCGATAGTTAATAAGATCTACTTCAAATAAAATTTTATTTGGAGAGTGCAACCAACATTATCTGGTATAAGTAGCTTCTACTCATCATGAAGTGCAATAGTAGTTCAACCATAATTTGTTTGAGGACTTTGCTTGATCAAGTCCAGTTTGTCTCTTGTAAGTAATAGACAAATTGGCTTTGAGTAGACAAATAAGATAGAGTAGACAACTTCATCATTGCAAATTTGCCTAAGTCCATTGTACCACTTTTATTTCATCTTCTAGATTGTCTGTTATAAATAATAAACAAATTGTAGGGGCATAGACAATGTACTATTGACCAGATAAAGTTTTTTTCTTACTCTTCACCAGACAAAGTAGCTTTGTCTATTGGTTTGTCTGTTGCAAGTAAGAGACTACTCCTATCAGTACAGATAAGTCTTCTTCACACTTGACGAATTGACTTTGTCTATTGATTTGTCTACAGAGGGCTATAGACGAATTTAGAAGCCGTAGATAATATTTTTCTAACAATTCATCTATTAGTTTGCCTATTACAAATAACAAACAAATTTACAGATGAAGATGGTAGACGAGGTAGGCAATTCATCTATGGCCACTGTGCCACTTCTACTTTGTCTTTTACTTCATCTATAGTAAGTTACAAATGAGTTCCTTATTCTCCTTCTGGTGTGTGATAGACTTCATATGAAAGATAAATCCTTGGTCAGTTGGACTTCATCTTTAGCTCTTCATTTGTCTAAGTTCAGTTCTATTTCATTTTTGCTTTTGCAATCTGAATTTGTCTTTGTGTTGTGGATAGATGTTATATAGGAAGAATTTTTTTTGACTTATCCATGGAACGATTTGTTTAAATCCGACTGAGACAAGTGTTGTTAGATAGTGACTTTATTTGTAGAAGATTTATTTGGTCACTCATTGAGGCTTGAACGTCATTGCTTTATATATGTTGTGGCTTCTTCTCAAAGTTTTAGTGTCATTCTTTCTGAGCATTTAAATCTTTTTTCAATGTAATGGATCTCCTTGTTAATGTATTCTTTGTATACGCTATCCACTCCATTTGGGTTATTTCTCTATATATCATTTATATTTATTTTTGCAATACTTGGGAACACAACTGTCAATACTGTTGGTCCCATGTAGTAGATAGTTCAAGAAGGGAGGGGTGAAGTAAGCATATAAAAATTATGGCCAAATAAAAATTAATGTGCTAAGTAGAAATAATATTGTAATGCATATATAATTTTCATAGTTGTTTGCATGTCTACCTCATGCACAGATTTTATTTTTCTTAGTTGTTCTTTTTTTAATCAAGTTATTGTGTGTGTGTGTGTGATGTATGTGTGATAGTATCATGATGAGTAATCAAGCAGGCAATACACACAACAATTTTTATAGTGGTTCGGGAACCCCGTCCCTACATTCACTCTTCTAAGAGCACAAACCCATTATGTCTTGGGTTCCACTATATCCCATATAATAAAAATATACTAGTGCTCCCAGCACTCTTCTAGATTCTAGCTCTAGGGGGTGTAACAATGTTCCCAACACTCTTTTGGATTCCAACTCTAGGGGGCATAAACATAGTGCTCCTAGCAATCTTCTAGTTTTCATGAGCTCACCAGGAAACTCACTAGTTTCGAAGATCACCAGCAAACTGGTTGGTTTTTTAGAGCTCACCAATAACTCATACAATGTGATTTTCCTGAGCTCACCACAAATTCATACAATGTGGTTTTCCCAAGCTCGCTACAAAATCATATAGCTGATTAACATCACTCATTTTGCACATTACTTTACCTCTTATATTAGGCTAATTTATATAGAGTTTAAGCACATATAGAATGATTACTCATTGAAGTATGTTAGATATCAATACTCCAGAAATATGATTAAGATAGATCTTCATGGCTCTTCATTTATCAGTACAATGGAGATTGATTATCTAGAAGTAAGCACTATCTAATTGATAAAGGTTACTCATTTAAGCTATATTCTCATTTTTCTCTCCGCTTCCTCAATCTTCCTCATTGATACTGCACTCTACCTTTAAATTAATTCAAAAATTTCTATCCGTTGGAGGTAGCGGGCTTTCTTTGAATGTTGAAGACTGTTTTGAATTTTCTCCCATTAAAATGTTGTCTTCTTGATAAACTCATTGTTGCTGGAAAGCTTGTAGTCCCATCCTTGAAGAAGATGCCTTTCTAGTTTTGGGAATCACCGAATAAAGACTTTCCTACATGACTGACTCTTTCATTATTTTGGAAAGATGCCCATTAAGCCCGAAGGGATATAGCCTCTTAGATTTTCAATCTTTGTCAGAGTGAGGACTACTTTGAATTTCTTTTCAACTTCTGCTAAGCTCAATTTGTCCGGTGTTTAATAAGATTTGCTTTGAGTGAAAGTTTAATTGGAGAGTGTAGCTAACAATGTTTGATGTAAGTAGCTTCTACTTCTCATGATATGCCATAGAGATTCAGCCATAGTTTGTCTAAGGACTTTTTTTGAGCAAGTCCTAGTTTATTTCTTGTAAGTAATAGACAAATTGGCTCTGAGTAGATTCACATTATAAATAACTTTGTCTTTGTAAATTTGTCTGAGATTGTTGCAATATTTTTACTTCATTTTCTAGTTTGTCTATTGTAAATGATAAACGAATCACAAAGGCATAGATGAAGTCCTTCTCTTTACTGTTCATCAGATCAAGTTTTCCCATTAGATGAAGTTTCTTTCATCAGATGATGTTTCTTTCACCAGACAAAGTAGCTTTGTCTATTGATTTTTCTATTGTAAGTAGCAGACAACTCTTGTTAGCCTGAATAAGGCTTCTTTACAATAGACAAATTGACTTTCTCTATTGATTTGTCTTTGGAGAGCTGTAGACAAATTTGCAAGGCTTTGACGAAGTTCTTCAACTAGTTCATTGGTGGTGCTGTCGTGGGCACCCAAATTTAGAACCTTGCTCCAATCTAATTTTCTGTAGTAGTGTGAGTAAGG
>JAYJMB010017683.1:0-19730 GCA_036873735.1 Pouteria campechiana
AAAAAATATCATTTTAAATATGAATTATAATATGAATAATAAGTAAATTCAAAAATATGAATATTGTATGTTTTTAAATCTTTTTAAATTGATAATTTTTTTCACAAGTTTTTTAGTATTCAAGGTATGAAAAATACAAGAAATAAAAATAATAAGATATTAACTAAAGTTAATATTTATGTTAAATTTATTTATGTTAAACGAAGTCATTTTTCAAGAAAAATTAAGCTTGTTAAACTCTAAAAAAATTAAAAACTAAAACTTTGTTCCTAAACTTTATAGACTGAAATTAAGGCTATAGACGACTATATTAACAACCCTATTAAATTAAAAGTTATTAAAAATATTTTTAATAAAATGATTTATAAAAATATAAATATTATATATTTTTAAACCTTTAAAAATAGAGAAATCATTTCAAATATTTTTTTGCCATCAAGATATAATAAATGCAACAAATAAAATGAAAAAAATTCAAAACTTTGTTTAATGTAAACAAAGTTATTTTCGGTGTTTAAAAATGAAAAAAAAAACTATTTTACCTACCCCAGCTCCCAATCTACTAACGTAATGATGATTTCGAAGCTTCAAGTTTTGTAAAAACATACCAAAATTGATTTGTTGAGAGCGAGGAAGAAGTTCTAGTGATGGGTTGCACTGTCTAGTGTAGATCTTCATCTTTTCGCACAAAAAATGCATTTTGATGCTCGAAGTCACCATAAATCTTGTCAAAAATATGTTTTGAAACTTCAAAGGGAGATTTTGAAACTCAAAAATCAATATTGAGGCAGATCTGAGCAATCCACGAAAAACCCACCACCGGTGTTACATTACATGTGCAAATCAGCAACTTCACAATGGCTTTTGATGAGCTAAACTTAGAGGGAGGAATGGTCAAAATTGGTTTCTTGATACTCACTAAACAATTTTGCAGGGAATCTCCCCTCTTTTTCTTGTTCCATTGGACAAGATTTTCTTCAAAATCTTAATTTTCTCGGTAAGATTTAGAGATCACATTGTGATTTTTGAGATAATATCAAGAAAATGGAAATAATATTGAAGAGGAGGAATGCATATTCAAATCGTTAGGTGTTTTTATTTATGCTGACACAAATTTTTAGGCATGGACAATGATCATGGACTATTCATGACTTGGAAAAACTCCATGTTTCATACAGGAAAGAAGGAGAAAGACCAACACATGGAAAGGTAAATTGGGTTGTATATGAAATCTTCTTTTCTTTCTTTCTTTTTCGCTCCTCATCCTTTTGGTAGTTTGGGCCCATGTCGCAAGTAAAAATGCGAAGATAGTGTGCACAATTTGCCTTGGATGGTGCCTTCGTGCATGGCATTGAATTGATGTTTCTGTATATGGAATCATGGAATTGATCCATCCAGTTGGGAGCGGCAATCTAAATCAAATCAATTATTTTATTATGGATTCGTCTGAAATTGAGGTAATCAGGCTTTAATAAATCAAATGCTTTCCTTGAAACAAGATCAAATAATAACAGAAAAATGCCTACAAACAGTACTCTCCCCCAAGTATTGAGATGTTCTTGAACAACATACCCATACATTTAATCTTCAATGCTATTCATAAATGTACCTCCTGGTTATCCTGTATTTAGTTGTCACCCAATTCGGTGTTTGATGGTAACTTTTAATCAACATTGTCTAATTGTGGGCCCTATGCATCATAAATCACAGCAAAGCTTTTCACAAGTAAAGTCAGTAGCCATCTAATTGAATTTTTCAAAAGAAGATTAAGCACCAGGGGACCGCTTTTGACTATAGAAGTCTTATTATTATTATTTATAGTTATAATTATTATTTTTCATCTTTTTATTTAAAAAATTTACTTATATTTTTCTATTAACTTTATTATAAATAATGATTGAAAATATCATTGATGGCCCAGAAAAAAATTAAAATTATTAAATAAGTAGGATGCTATGTCATAGAAGGGTGGAAACAGGGGTGGAAATTTTCTCTGCTCCTTTTTCCATCTTACCAGATGTGAAAAAAAATATTTATTTTTTATTAATTATATAAAAAAATTGTGATAAAAAAAGAATATTTTCTTGAGAAAAGGAAAAAAAGGAGAAAAAGAAGAAGCACGCAAGAAAGCAACGTTGGTGCTTGAGACGATAAGGATCCTTAGCCGCCTTTGCGCGGGAGTCGGTCTAGTGGGACCTACTAGATGAGCGTCGCCGACAAGCACGTGAAGATTAATAATCAGAAAGAAAACGACTCCACACCAACGCTGCCTCCCACCCCATGCATGCACCACCACGCTGCCACCATCTCATCTCAGCCGCTGAAACATCAGACGATTTTACGCAACAGACGGATTGGATCATCGCTTCACAGTTTCATTTATTCAATTATAACCCATGCATGCATTTTAATGAAAGGACATGGCAATAAGTCGTTCAATAGTATTAGCCCTTTGATTTTGTTGGCTATTGGACAGAATAGAAATTTTTTTTTTAATTACTTTAGTTATTAGGCGAAATCTTTCAGTTTTCAAGCTAATCATTATACTTTTCTTTACACATAATTTTTTAATATAAAAAGTATCTTAATTGAGTATTTAAGTTACAATAAATACAAAACTATAGGATTGTCCATTTTTTTTAAAGACACTTTCCTATATCCCATCCGTTTGTGATTAAAATAAATTGTGATGTTTTGACAAATGAAAAGAGAATAATTATGATATTTAAACTAATTTGATAAAAAAAATTATACCATATGAGAACTTCAAAAATTTTACAATTAAAATCGATTTAGCTGAAATATTTTTCAAAAATATAGTTATAATTGTTTAAATAATCGAATTTGAGAAGGGCTACTTTTTATTCCCCAACGTGAGATTATAATTATTTTTAATAATTTTAATTTATTTACTATTATCTGTATTTTTCTATTCCATATTAATAACAAAATTCAGAAAAGTCTTGACTTCTAAGAAATTTTGTTTCTTCTTTCAGTTTTCAAGCTAATCATTATACTTTTCTTTAAATATAATTTTTTAATATAAAAAGTATCTTAATTAAGTATTTAAGTTACAATAAATACAAAACTATAGGATTGTCCTTTTTTTTTAAAGACACTTCTCTATCTCCCATCCTTTTGTGATTAAAATAAGTTGTGATGTTTTAACAAATGAATAGTAATAATTATGATATTTAAACTAATTTGATAAAAAAATCATACCATATGAGAACTTTAAAAATTTTACAATTAAAATCGATTTAGCTGAAATATTTTCCAAAAATATAGTTATAATTGTTTAAATAATCGAATTTGAGAAGGGCTACTTTTTATTCCCCAACGTGAGATTATAATTATTTTTAATAATTTTAATTTATTTACCATTATCTGTATTTTTAATTATTATTATTTTCTACTAATATTATTAACATCACTAGTTTGTATATAGCATCTCTAGTATTCCTACCATGAACATGTATTCCGGTGCACCACACACTCCATCTGCTACATCCTATCCAAACACAAAGGTACATTTGGATTACATAAAAAGGTAAATTTGCAATTATTTAGGATAATTAATTATCAGGCGAATAATACTTATCAAATAGTTGAATCTATATTTTTAACACCAAAATTTATCTTGGAAAAAATCTTTTGTTAAATTATGTTTTTAAAATTTTTGATTACTGGGATATGATATTTATTATGGTTGATATCATTTTCCAGGTATTTTTATTTCCAACAATGTGGTCCCACTAACTTCCGTGGGTGTCCAGAAAATAAAAAAAATGAAAAAAAAAGAAAATCGGAAAAATATTCCATTCTGCCCTTTCGGCGCCAGCCATGGAAGAGCGGGTTTCTTCGCAAGCCTTACCAAGCGGCCCTCCTACGCGTACCCGCAGTAGTAGTTTTACAAGCATATACAGCCCGGACGAGCTGGGCCACAAGCACTGGAGGTAAATAATCCACCGTTCACTGTAAAATATGCACACATCTACGGCTGGGATATTCTTACACTAGCTCGAGTAACCATGCGATTCGCGCGGCGAAGGGGCAAAAACTCCCACGGTGCGTAATTATAAAGACTGTCAGGGGTGTTTGTGAAGAAGGAAGGAGAAGGAACATTTTACATCTCGAAAAGCTCTCGGCGCTTTGTGGGAGCCCGGAAGCAAGAAAAAGCGGAAGAGGAGGGGGAGAGAGAGCGCGAGAGAGGGAGAGGCGAAGATCGGGAGAGAACAGCAGCGCCCTAGAAATCTCTCTCCCAAATCACCTCCGCTGAATTTTCTCTCCTCGACGAAGGAATTCAAGATGGTTAGTATCTTTAGTCAGTTTCTAGCTCCAAATCTTCATTCCGGAGCTCTCTTCGGCTTCGGATTTTGGGAGACTTTGCATTTCCTAGTCTTTGTCGGAGGCAATCAAAGTTTTTATTGGAGTTTTTGGCGATTTTTAGATTGATGTGGATGCTATTCTGTTTCGTTATTTCTGGAGTCAAGCGATTGGCTTTTTGCGTCCGATTATCACATTTTACAATTCTCTAGTGTCTGTTGGAAAGCACCAAGTTGTAGGTACAAGTACAACCATGCCGTTGCCCTATCCAGAGCTCCATTCATCAGATTATGCAGCGATGAATATAATAGATTCCGAAAAGAATTTTTGTTTGGCAGTCCATTTGTTTTGTTTGATGTGGTAGACAAGATGAGCCGGCCACCTTGATATCTTGGCCGTGGGGTTTTGGTTGGTTGGTTGGTCTTAACTGATGGACCCTTCAGGCTTGTTTGCTGCTGTGTATTTGGACGTGAAATGTTTTGAACTTGTTGTTATATGTGT
This sequence comes from Pouteria campechiana, assembly GCA_036873735.1. NCBI lineage: Eukaryota > Viridiplantae > Streptophyta > Magnoliopsida > Ericales > Sapotaceae > Pouteria > Pouteria campechiana. Next base: position 4,828 of record JAYJMB010017683.1, read on the forward strand.
CGTTTAACTTCTTGTTGTCATTGGAATCTGATGCCCCATTTTCAATTTGAGTTTAGTGTTCCGGAGGATGAAATTGATTCCTGCTTTTCGTCTCATTTTTCTATTTTTGGTTTATTAAAGCTGAATTACGGGCTTACAATTGAAAAAGGAGCACTTTTTTAATGGAATGTCTTGATAGCAGTATACAGTAGGGGGCGAAAAGGGGGAAGTTTTAATTGTTAGCTAGTGATGTTTTTTCTCGGATACCAAGTGAAAAATTATGTGGTGCCATGTGAGAGTAATGTGAGAAATCTACTTCTGTCCAAATAAGAGGTTGGAGTCAATGGCAAATTATGGTTGCTAATCGTTACAATTTGTAAGCACTTCTTATCTTGTTGTTCCATAGAAATATTGCATGAAGTAATGACATACAATCGAGCTCCCTTTGACTTAATTTGTAATATGCTGTGACTTATGTTGATTGACAGCATAAGTTGGGCAGAGGGCACCGAGACAAAGCGCAGCAGTTCATGGCAATAACAGGAACAAGGTAAATTTACTATTTCAATTGGATTTATATCTTTATTATTTTTTCCCATAGAAATATCTCATTTCTGCATTTCTTCATCGTTCAATGCTCTACCTGATCATGGCATGCAGCTTGATATGGATATGGACTCACTTGGACCTCAGTGTCTAGTGATATGCTTGGACACAAATGCTACTGTAGCACTTGGAACTCTTCTTCTTCTTCTTTTGTGTTGTGTTGTTTTATTTTATTTTATTTTTTTATTTTTTGTGATTTGCAGTTTGATTGCAAGTAATCTTTTTTTTAATTGCCACCTTAACTGTCTTCATTCTAGTCACTCATGGCAGTTAGTATTTAATAGCTGCATGATGTTCTGTCCTGTTATCTCTTCCCTTTTTCTCAGATCACCCATGTGCATGTGGGAGGGGAAGAAGTTTGAACACTGAGCCTCAAATGCTTTTATGCAAGCAGTTGGGTTGTACTTGATTTGTTGGAGATCAATGTGTTTTAGTTGCTCCAGTGTACCAAACTATACCATGTCCATATTGAAGAATTTAAGTGCTTGATCTGCAAGAACCTAACTGTTCTCCAACTTGGGAAAAATCATGCAATTCTTATTAGTGATATTGTTATGTCAAGTGAATCAAAATGCCAGGTGGGAGAATGTGTAGTGGTAAAGTAAGTAATAATTATGCCATCAGCAGTTAAGCTTTCCCAAGACTCATCTTGTACCTGGTCCTCTATGTTGCATTGGTTGGGTCCAACTTGTACATTTTTGTGTGGTGATTGACAAATGTTATGGGCTTGTTTTCATACATCTCAATGTCTTAGGCTGGATTATACAAGGGGATATATATTGACTGATATTAACCATATGTTGTTGGATGGTTATGGTGCAGTTTATATTTCCAATTTAGCCAGACAAGTCTTGCCCGAAAATGATTTCAGTGATTGATGCACACTCTTGTTGAGCACATGTAAATGCATGGTTGGCATTTGGTCCCAATTAAGCAACTATTGGGCCTCCAAAATTTAAATATCTCAGATCTACATTGAAGAAGAATTTTAACAGATTCCAATTACTTTCATGTGAAATGGCTCCCTCCTTATCCCAACCCTGAATTGGCCAAATGACTACATTCAAAAGTAGGCATTTCCTTTAAAAGAGCTTTTGACTCAAAACTATTGTTTGCACCGAACTATCTTTTATAAACCTGGAATCCAATACTCCCAGTAATGAAATCATGACATGCACTTTACCAGTTTTTACACTAGATAGGAGATGAAATAGAAATGCGTCAGATCTTAACTTCCATTTATATATGTTTTGGATGCTACATGCTCATATATGTGCACTTTTGGCAAGTTTTACCCTTCAACATTCACCATATTGTTACATCTGCACTTTTGGCAAGTTGTACCCTTCAATATTTACCATATTTTTATTTGTGCAGCGAGAAGGTTGCTCTTCAGGCATTGAAGGCCAGTGATTGGCATCTGGAAGGGGCTTTTGATATATTCTACAGCCAACCACAGATTAGAGCAGTGACTGATTCTAGGCATCTTGAGGAACTTTATAACAGATATAAGGGTAAGCTTATTTACTAGCATACAAAGAAATGATACTTCTTTTGTAATATCTTATCTCTATGATGTTTATGGAACTAAAACCATAACAGAATCATTCATTGGGCTGGCAATTGAAATCTGTCTATCCAATTACTCGACACAATTTTGGTTTTGGAAATCAGATGTTGATATTTCATTTCCTATTCCATTCATTGTCCAAGATTACTTTTATATATCATTTATTTGATTATCCAACTTGGATTTTATAATTTACAACTTATAACTTGTAACATTTTAGACAAGATATCTTTATACTGATTACAATGTATATTGTTCTCATAATATATTAGACATAATATCTAACAAGCGGTATTGTTCCCTTCTATGTATCACTGCTGCTCAAGATATTTGAGTTGGATATTCTAATAGATGCATCTTTGTAATAAATGGTTATGAATTGCTATATAGTTACTAATTAAGTGAACATTGTTGGAAAAGTATTATTTAAGTGTATTGGCTCTTTTATTTGCTATTTAGTCTGTCTTGTAAATTTTGAATTAAATATTAATAGGATATTTGATTATCTGATAATTGGCTCATGTCTAAAATTTCTGGTAGCTCTGTTTGCTTTGATGTAAAAGAGATATAAAAGGGGAAGAAGAAAGTTTTTATGCCCCTTTTACGCTACCTAAGCTTTTACGGTGCTTCTCCTGTCAATCAAACAGAGAGACACATGTCCATTACAAACTGATTGTTTTGCCATATTAACATGGCAAGTTTTCGGGTTTCTTGATGTAAGAGTATCTTTCGACTTTTGATGATTTTGCTTACTTTTCGGCGTGAGTTTATGCTGGTTGAAAATTGCTCATAAGGATAATTTGTGCATCTTATCTGCACCTCCTCCGGGAATCTGGCCATGGTTTTCAAAAATTTTCAGGCCGAAGACAGTGAGTCGTCACATCTGCTTAAGTTGTCCTCCATATTTGAAATGTGGCTCAGATTATAAACTTGTTTCTGTTACTCTTAAAACAAGGGAAAAAGATTTGCACATTTTCTAAGCTTCTGCTGTCCTGCATTTTCTACATTCCTTCAATTCTATGTTCTAATGGTACACTTAAATTTGCAGACCCTTATGTTGATATGATTTTGGTTGATGGAATCACCCTTCTTTGTAATGATCTTCAGGTAACTTCTTCTCAGATGAAACTTTTGTAACTGGCTTTTATTTTGTATTTTTCATAAGAGTTCTTTGAGAAAGTTTACATGCTGTTATGTTCCCTATCTGGCCTGAGAGCTACATAGTCTTTGAGAAAGTATACATCTTGTATTTTTTATAAGAGTTCTCTGAGAAAGGTTACATGCTATTATGTTCCCTATCTGGCCTGACAACTACATAGTCTGTCACATATACACCTTTGAAGCTATCTTGCCATTTATTGTGAGTGTTTGTATTTTGGATTGTTGCTTACCTGCTGCATAGCCCAGTGTGGCGGTGGCATCTTCTTCCAGTTTTTACTATTTGTTTTGAAAACTTGATTGCCTAGGAGAAATGGCTTTGTGAAAATTAAGGATGAATATCCTTCAGCCACCAAGATGCTTAAACTTGGAACATCCTAATGTGTAGGATCTGTTTGGATACATGTAAAAGTGAGAGGAAAAGTTTTCTTTGCCTATTCCAATCCAATCCTGTTCTCCTATTTTTTAATGTGATGCAACATGTAACTACCTCAACTACTTCCAGCAATTATCTATACTTTTTATTCATAATTACCTATGCTTTCAATCTTTCCTAGTCATTTGCCTTATCTATTTTTCCTTTATTCACTTTATGATTGTCATCATCTTACATCATTCATTTCTCCTTTTCAATCTCATCTCTTTTACGCTTGCTTTTATACTAATTCAAATGAATGCTTACTGTTGCAAGACAGTTTGCAGCTTTTTTATGTGCAGTTGTTTCAACGTAGACCTGTTGGTTTATACAATAGTAATTGTTGATGTCATCATTGTCATCTTAAATTTTTTCAAACTACTTAGGTTGGTTAGAATCTTGGTATGCACTCCGCTCTATCATGTACCATGTTGCTAGCTGGCCATGTGACATCAAGTCTTTTCCAGTAACATCCATCCAAAATTTTTTCAGCCTTCCCTGTGCTCTTTTATGATTATCAAGTTGAAATTACTTCTAATTTGTGTGTGCTATTGTGAAATTTCAATATTCTTTACATTTCTTTGTGTTGTTTGCATTGAGGAAAATGCTATTTCAGTCATTGAAACCACATCGATGCTGTGAGAAACCATATTTATAGTTATCATGTTCTTCTTCTCCTCTTTCTGTTTTTCTTCTTTTTAAATCTTTGCTTTTGTTCTCGTGTTTATATTGCATTCTGAAAGGGTAACTTTTTCTATCCAAATTTGTTCATAATGCCATATTAGAAGGAATACTTTTTTTCCCCCCATAAATGGCTTTTTGTGGAAATGTTGTTCACCCTTTTTGTGTAATTTAATCAGAGGAAATCGCTATTGTTTTTAAAACTATTTTCTCATTCCACTTGAGTCAAACTAATGCTTTTTGACCTAGGGCATCTGATAGTTAATCCATTTTGTGACTGTTTTCTTTTTATAAGAAAAGCATCACTCATACTTCATTATTTAAATACATTAGAAGACATAATCTGCATCCATTATGTGTCTGCTGTTGCAATATACTCTACCCGTTCCTCACTGAAATGAGGTGAAGCCTCTTTGAAAAGTCTTTCAATTTAGATTATGTAAACAGATAAGCATGTGTGCTGTTTTTTCTAGTTTGATCCTGTATTAACTGAATATTTGCATATATTGTTTTGTAAAAACATGATGAAACTTGTGTATAAGTGAATGTGTGTTGGATAAGATAGAAAGCATTGTTTTCAAAACTGGACTGCTGGTTGAACCAATTGCTTGATTTAAATCAGTTCTACTGGCCGTCCAAACTAGTTGGAACTGGTCGTCATCATCATCATCATCATCAAAGGTTGTTTATAAATCCTGTTGATAATGATTTATGTCTTCAGTAAGCCCAGCATTTTCATGTCTTTTATAATGACCTCTAACTATGTTGCTTTTGGCCTTGAGTTTTCTTTTCGCTTTCTGTTTTGATAGCATTGTATATTCCATTCTCCATTTCATATGACCAAACCACTTAAGTCCACTTTCTCTCATTTTATTACTTATCGATACCACCTTTAGGTTATCTCAAATTATTCATTTCTAATTTTATTTATTTTTGTTTTATCACTCATCCATCTAAGCTTTCTCATTTTGGATACAAGCATTTGTTTTCTCTAACTGCCAAACATTACATCTCACAAAGTATAGCTAATCTTATAGCTGTCTTATAAAATTTTCTTTTTAATTTAATTCAAAATTTTCTTTTTAATTTAATTCACACTTGGTGATCAAATAAAATTTTAAACCTTGTTGGAACTGGTATTTTTTTTAAATAAAGTATTTTTTAATTAAGAAGGTCATCACTGGTGTGAAATCTGTTTCCAAGGGTGAAAGATGCCTACCTTTTACTGGTTAGCCACCATGCAGTTTTGGAATCCATCTGCTAAACTTTTTTATTTTATTTTAAACTGGTTGAACTGCTCTACCATTTCATTGTTACAGCCCAGTGATGGTACTATCATCGTTCTTCCCATTCAGCGATAAAATATACTATTATAAAACGAACTTATCCAAAGATTACCATAAATATTGATATAATCTTAGATATTATCAATATTATCGATAATATCCCATTTTATCATGATATTTGCTGATAAGATCGGTAAGGCATACTGATATTATTGATTCGGATGAAAACAGCGACATTCGGATGCTGTTTAGCATTCAGAACTTCCGCCCCCTGCCCCCCTGCCTCTCTCTCCCAACACACACCAACCAAAATCCATTTTTTCCTCTCAAATCCCCCATTTCCATACAATATCAGCAAAATCGAAAAGTCCATTTGCGATTTAGTGTAGCAAAAGCTATGTTTTGAAGATCAAAATTGGATTTTTCCACCCGGACATCCGAATGCTGTAAAGGTATGGAAATCTGATTTTTTGTTTATTTTGTTCGAAATGAAACGCTTGCAACATTTAATACATTATAGCTTTGATTTATACAGATTTATACAGTTTTTAACAGCAAAATCAGACGAATTTGTTGAGATTTGGGATAAATATGTGATTTGGGGAAAATCCCTAAATCATTTGATTCAACACAAATTAGCTGTTGTTTATGCATGGAAGCAGAAATTATATGTTAGATTTATTGAAAAATGCTGATTTTCAGGAAAAAAAATTTTGAATTTTTTTAAAAAGTAGGAATTATGGGGAAAAATTCCTACTTTTTAAATTTTTTTTAATTTATTTCAAATTTTTAAATAATTATTTTTTTTACATCGTGGATTTCCATTATTCATTCACGTGTGTTTCCATTATTCATTCAGCGTTGGCTTTTTCAGTCTAATTTTTTGTTCCAATTGTGTATTTATATTTGCAATAACTTATTACAAAGTTTCATCGAAAATCTCTTGAAATTTCTATATTTTTCTATTTTTTTCTGATAAAGTTCCTGGATAAAACAATAATATCTTTGATAAAAATGATAACATATTTTTTCTGGGTCTCCGATAAATAGGTATTTATCGATATTACGAACAGTAGTTCAACCAACCAGTTTATCTTTTTCTTTTTTTTTGAATCTCTTTTTCATTTCTGTTTTTTTTCTTTTTCTTTTTCTTTTCGTTAGGGAACCAATTTCCCTATGCTACTAGACTGGCCAAATACCAATTTTAATTGAGTTGGTTCTAACCTGCCAGTCCAGTCTGGTTCTGACAAACATTGGTTGGAAGGCACCCATACCATGACTGGAAGCAGTAATATTTTTGTTGCAGAAATGCTTTAACTGAACCTTGCTGAGGACTTGAGATAGATTTCTCATTCCTGAATTTCTAATAGTTTTCTTGGATTCATCATCATCATAGCAACAATGGTATTCTTGTTATATCTAAAACTGTAAACATTATAAATGTCACTGAATTTATGGTGTTAGAATGTTGAAGCGTTACAAGGCTTATTTAGATCGATGTTAATAACAGAGGTCAGTTATTTCATAATAAAACTATTTTAATCCAATGCATATAGCTGATTTTATTATTAACCTAACAATTTGAATATTTTTTTACAAATGGAATACCTGCATCGTGCATATATGCTGTAAATCTTGGAGATGTTGATAGATTAATCTGCCTATCTCTATCTCTATCCTTCATAGAATTTTTATATTATGTACATGGGTTGTTTTAGTGATAAAGTATCATCTAGGTTGGTCCCCTCAAATTTGCTTATGGCTCAAGATGGGATTGGACCAATAAATGAATTTTCAATTGCTTGTATTTCTTTATGATGGATTCCTTTTTAGGTTTCAATCTGAGTTTCATCTGATTGCTTTGGTCTTTGGCAGGTGGATCCTCGTGATATCGTTATGGTATGTGTATATTTTCTTATTGAATATTTGCAAACAGTGCAGAATTATTTGGGCTAAAAGTTCATGGATCCATTACTGGTATCCATTAAATTTGAGTTGCAATTTGCTCCTCAGTATGAGTTTTAAACACCGGCACGTGTAGCTAATATTTAGATGAAATGGAAGATACAATTTGTGTATATGGTATCTTCTAGATTGTTCTCTCATTAGACACTAGTTGCAACATGGTGCTAATCTTCTTGGCTGAAGATAATGTTGATTCTCTTTCTCTTGCAGTTGGTTGTGTCTTGGCATATGAAGGCGGCCACCATGTGTGAATTTTCTCGTCAGGAGTTCATAACTGGATTGCAGTCATTGGGGTATACCAATTGATTGATGCTGCTGTTTCTTATTATTGCTAACCATTATGATGAATACTGCCATGAGAAATGCATTGCACTAAGCTGCTTATTTGCATGACAGGGTAGATTCCCTTGAAAAGTTTCATGAGAGAATACCTTTCATGCGCTCAGAGTTGAAAGATGAACGTAAGTATTTATTTATTTACTTATTTATCACTAGGAACAAAAGTATCACATTTTGAACATTCGAACATGCTTGTGGTTGCCAAAGTGAGAAAAAATCATGTTCATGTTATTTTCGGAAAGTTATTCAAGAAAGCTCACATTATGAAAAGCCATTCATTGTGATAATAATGAAAACTATTTTTACCTGGTTTTAAATTATTTCGATGTCTTTTCCCTTCTCTGCTTGCATGATGCATAGTTCCATTTCAAGTGGTCATTTTTAGTTATTCCTTTACTGCAACCAAATGGTTGAACGTCAGAAAAATAATACATCACAATAGGTAAATTTTTTAAAAAATTCTAATTTAAAATTTTGATGAACTTTCTCATTGAAACCATCAGACATACTCTAAATCTATTAACAAGGGCAAGTAATTTTTGCAATAAGATTAAACCAGTGTTTTATATTTTATGGTACTTGTGTGGTCAGCTTGTGGTATCTGTTCTTTCAAACATCGTGTATAAGTCTGTCGTCCAAATACTGTCCTCAGATTTCTCATATCATGCACTACCAATCTGTCTTTTTTCTTCTTTTCTGTGCATATTGATGTCTATAATCGAAATTCCAGCCAAATGCTTCCTGTCTTAGACATTGCCAATCTGTATGATTTTTCTGTGGAAGCTTAATGTACGGGGAATATTGTAATAAACGGATCAGATTTGCACCAGAGGACTTGGTGGGCCTACAGGATTTAACACTTCCATGCTTAAGGTGCAATATAGTGCTCGTTCAATTTATTCTCATTAGTTGCTTATGGCTGATATACTATTTTTCATGCCAAATTGCCTGAACCATTAATATATGCACCTTACTTTAATTGTTGTTCATTCTTCTTTTGATATAGTCTAATTTGTTTTGGATCCTGTTTCAATTCACATGTCGTGTGTTCTGTGCTTATACAGAAAAATTCCGTGAGATATACAACTTTGCCTTTGGCTGGGCTAAGGAAAAGGTATATGGTGATTTTTAGTCGTTATTTTGTTTCCTTTTTTGTCAACATAGAATTGTTAATGCATGTCAGGGAGAAACAATTTGAAACTTATAGTTAACTCATTTTGTTGTTCCTGGTCCAATCATGATTTGGCCAGATTGTAGTCCTATATTTTTCAAATTTTTAAACTTCAATTTGTAATACTTGATTATTGCCAATGACTCCTTTCTTTCTTGTGGTCTTTTGGTTGAGTTTGTAACTATAATGACTTTTGTCTTTTGCTGGGTCTTCTGGCTGAGTTCATAACTACATATTACACAAGTAATAATACCGAAAGTCAACATAACATCAGCAAAGAAATTAATGGTAGCATTATAAAGGAATTATGTGCTTCATTTCTTTGTTGTTGAAAGTAGAAGTTCAACATATGCATTCCTGTCTAGTTTTGCTCTGTTGATATTTCATGCTTTGAATGCAATCTTTTCTTCATGCTAAATTTTTATCCAAACTGTTGCATTGAAGGACATGAATACCTCCAATAGTCTTTTTAATTAGTTTCCTTCCGAAAACAATCATCTCTTCCATATACCCGTTATAACTTTGTACTGTACCTATAAGACATAAAATAAATGGAGTCAAATGTCTAACCAAACAATTCCATGTCGTCACGTACTCAATAGAAGCTTTCCTCAATCCAAACGTGGCCTGGGTGATTGCACAAGTGTATGGGAATTGGTGGGAAAGGGGTTTATCTTTCAATACAAGAATTACAATGAGGTTAAAGGTAGAAAGTAATACATATGAAACTTGTTCAAAATGTCACAAGAAAAATTCACAAGAACTAAAATAGACACTTCCTATAATCATTTGTAATGATTTTCCTGCAAGATATGAAATCACCTCATATACTGTTGCATTTATTATTTTACCAATGTAACTAATTCATGAGTAAAGCAAATGAGTTAAATTCTTTAATTTAATAATATATTATATGACATAGCAATAAAATAGACTTAATCCAAGCATGCCATAATTGAATGCATTACTAGGTTATTGTTTGCTTTACGTTTGTAGCCCAGCCCCCCACCCCTCCTTTTGTGTTCTTCCACTTACTCTCCTTTACTGGCAGTAAATTACATGTCCCATCAGAAAATGCCTTTATTGACAGTTGTTGTTTCCAAGTTAATTGCAGGCAAATAGAGTGCATGTTTATCAGAAAATGCCTTCATGACAATCATTGCTCCATTTTTTGAGTTCATTGTAAGCAAAAAAAGTGCATTTCCACGACCGAGGTGATATCAGTTTATTGCTCTCTGTTTGCATGCTTATATTAGTAATACATGCTTTGTAGTAAGCGAATGCTTGCTAGGTTCTTGATTGGTTAAACTGTTTGTATTCAATGTTTTTGTAATCTATAGCTAAGATATGCAACTCAATTGAGTTTTTTGTTTTCCCCTTTCTGACTAAAAGCTATTGATGGGCTTTATTTTCAGGGACAAAAATCATTGGCACTTGATACTGCTATTGGCATGTGGCAGTTACTGTTTGCTGAAAAGCATTGGCCTTTGGTTGACCACTGGTGTCAGTTCTTACAGGTTCTACTTTCAGCATTTACTTGTCCCTGGTTTTCTTAGATTTTAGCAATTTTCTTTTGCAACCATCATAATAAAAAAGAACAAAAGATCAATGACAGCAAATTTTATAGGCCTAGAACTAGATCATCTGCATTAATTAGAATCTAGTATCCTTGATGTGGATCTAAAAACCACAATAGTTAGTTTTTCTTTAATAATCTTAATAGCCCTAGTTCTATAGGATTAGTGATTAGTTTTGTTTGTAATTTTCATTAATCCTTTTATGGGTCATTCTTGAGGCATTAAATAAAGCTCAATAGGAGTGTTAAAATAGTCTGATTTGGTTGTTTATTGAGTTAGTATTCAGGTGGGCCTAAAATTACACAGATTCAACACTGTTTTGGAAACTTATGTGAGCAAAAAGTTAGACCTACAAGAGGATTTCAAATTTTTAGATTTTTGTTATTTTGGATTTTTTTTTATATTTTTACACTTTTACTATAAATAGCTTGTTATGGACAGCTATAAGAGAGTTATGGTGAATATAGTTTCTAAATTTCCAATGATTAGAGCATGGATGCGGTGGTGTGCTTCCCTAAACCAAGGAGTGATCCTTGGGTTCCTTCGTCTTTTACTTCTATTTAATCTTCTCCTTCTTCTTCGTCTTTTCTGCAATTATATTCAGCCCTAAACCCCCTTTTTTCTACTAAAGCCCTAATTCCCAAAGTTCCAAAATTGACCTTAGCATTCCTGCATCACATTGGTTTTTAGATTTTCTCAATCTTGAGATTGTCCTGCATAAATCCTTTTTTTTGTCTAAAGGCTATTTATTCACTTGTTAGTCTCCTTGCAAAATGTGACATATAGATGCAATTGCATCTTTAATAAGAAACTTATCTTTTGAAAGATGCTAACTTGACATAGGCTGTCTGGGCACCACACATCAAATAGAAGATTACAAAACATCACACGCCCATAACCTATTGGCTGACTCGACTCTGTTACCTGCTATTTTGTGACACTTTTCTGGTAGTACAAATTAATGTTTGTTTTACCAGTAACTAAGGATATATCAATGGTCTTAAAAAAGATATTATTGCTTTTAATTGGAGATAATATTGTTTTTTATCAGAAAACTTTATTGAACAAATAGAAAAATAAAGAAAGGAAAAAATTAGTATTTTTTCAATGAAACTCCATAATAAATTAATAGATATGTACATATGTATGTATGCATGCATAAATTCAAACCAAAAGCCTTAATTTAAATGCCAATATTTAATGGTTAGTAGAAATGCATATAAGACCTATGAGCAAGCAATGACTTTAATAGATGAAAATCAAGTATATACTGATACTAACATGTATGAACTATATAGACAAAATATGTATGGGTTTTTTGATGATTTAGGGAGGTTATAGTTCCTATTTGGGGAGAAAAGAAGGAAGAAAATTGTTGAATGGGGCTTGAGCAATAATATATAAAAAACTATAGTATTCCTGATATTATGAAAATATTATCAATAAAATTAGAGATGATATCGATAGTATGTATTAAACCAAAAACATTAATTTAAATGCCCATGTTTAATGGCCGATGGAAATGCATGTAAGACCTACATACAATTAATGAATTTAATACACAAAAATAATTATATATTGATATAAACATGTATATGCAATTTACAGTAAATGCATATTTTTTTTTATTTTTTTTTGATGATTTAGAGAGGTATTGCTGCTGTTTGGGGAGAAATAAAAGGAAGAAATTGTTGAATGGGGTTTGGGTGATAATTCAGAAAAAAAACTGCAGTATTTCTGATATTATGAAAATATTATTGATAAAATTATAGATGATATTGATAATATCTCTGATATTATTGATAAAACTTAGAAAAGATGAAAAATGATAATATTGGTGATATTATCACTGATAATATTGAAACGGCAAACATGGTATGAATCTTTCTTGGGAACTCTACGATGCTAGGGTTGCTGAGGGTGGTGGTTGTCTTGAGATGGAAAGTTCACTGCTAAATGTAGACTTAAGTACTTGGTAGACAGCACCTATTTAGTGATGCATGTTTAATTCGGAATGGTGGCAAGGCTTTTTTCCTACAATTCTGGTGGAACTTCCAATGCTTGTACATCTGAATTAGGTGCTGATCTGAAGTTAATTGACCTACTGGTTGATGAAACAAAGGGTGAAAAAAATGGCATCCTACAAGCATGTAGATGAGTAGATTGTGGTCATATTTCTCAGGGAAATAGTTAGGATTAGGATTGTGCTAGCCTTGGAGATTTCTGATCATCTGAATGGTGTCCTGCTGTGCTCACCGTGATCATGACCAGTCTTCATGGGTTTCATCACCTAGTGGCTTGCTGTAAACATGTGTTATTGTACTTGGATCTGTGGATTCATCATATTCAGAAGTGTTTATAGGATGGCCAAAGGAAAAGCCCTTTACCATTATAACATTGATGCTGTTTTTTTTACTCAACATTATTTAGTTCTAAGATCGAATCTGGTTTGACACATTGTGGTCCTTGCAGCCAACTATTTCAGCCAAAGAAAAAACCTTTTGCCTTTTGACTTACATGCAATTTTCCTTTGCCTCTCATTATTATTTCTAGGACCTAATCCAGTTTAATTTATTGTGGTCTTTGCGAACAACTATTCGATGATTTACCTGTCTTTTCTTTCAGGCCCGGCATAACAAAGCAATATCAAGGGATACATGGTCTCAACTTCTTGAATTTGCTAAGGTAGAACCAAATTCTGACTTCTACATAATCCTGTCGTGTAGATCATATCGCAGCATGTGGAGCTGCACTTGCATTTCCTGAGATAAGACTGACTATGGGTGTGCAGTGGTGCCAGTGCCCCCACAATCAGATAAGCGCATTCCTGGTGTCCAAGTTCTTGTACACCTCCTGCAATTTTTCATATTTTCCTATTCACAAAGGTGCATTTACATGCAGTCATGCAACCAATTGTTTCTACTTAAAATTCACGTAGTTCAAACTAGGGAGCACTTGGAAATAGAAATGACAAAGTGGATCTACTGTGTCAAACAAACACCATGCATTTTTTGGCTGTTTGATATGGATCCATTGACACAAGAGGACAGGATCTAGTTATTTGCTATTCCTGAGCAATTTCAAGTTTTCCAACTACTGTATGAGTGGGCACATGCAAAAAGACAAATATATGTCCACACAATCTTTTATTACTTACGAGTTCAAGCGATGGGCTTACTATAGAAAATTCATGCAAAGCTATGCATGCATGGAACCAACTTGCACCTGTAGTCATTCATGCAACCATGTGATGAGCATGGCACCTGCTGAAGATATTCTATGGTTTCTGACTTGCTAATGATTCATGAGTTGATAACTGCTGTTTCATCATGCATTCAGATGGTCGATCCTGCATTGTCCAACTATGATGCAGAGGGTGCATGGCCCTACCTGATAGATGAATTCGTGGAGTACTTGGTTGAGAATGGCATCGTCCAAAGCAGGAGCTGAAAAGGGCTAAATGAGCAGTGAGTTGTGGGATGCTGTATACTAGTGAATCTTCTTTAAGATTTTTTTTTTAATTTGCGATTTTTTTTTTAAATTTGTGATTCGAGTGCTGTTTGTCCAATCCGCATGGAAGTTCCCCCCAACTGGTTGCTTGAAACCTGCAAGAAACAATCAAACACACAACATTCCATTCTTGTAGTGCGTGTTTTCATTTGTAGTCTGGTTGATCCAAAGTGATATCTGCTTAAAAGCATTTGAATAAGATTTTCTGAGACAGCAACTAGGGAGGTTTTGATTGAAGGTTATTGCTTGCTGTAAAATGCAATTTAGATGTGCTTATCGTATTAGTGAGTAGAATCACATGTCAAAATGCTTGGGAAATATTTGAGGTCGTTATATTGCTTGCTGTAAAATGCAATTTAGATGTGCTTATAACATGAATGAATGGAGCGTTGGGAAATATTTGAGGTTGTTATTCAGAACTTTGGATCACCTTATTCTGGAAGTACAAGAAAATAATGAGCTTAGTATTGTTCTTAGTGGCATTTTATCTTTTTAGGTTTCCTTGCTTGTGAGTTCCTCGCACGTGGTTTCTTAATTAAGTTAATTATTTTGTATGTGGGTACTTAGTACTGAATTAAGTTAATTAGTTTTTGCGCTGCAATTCATTAATCTCTTATTCTTTGCAACACTGGATCATAGCCGGCAA
>JAYJMB010017683.1:25861-43555 GCA_036873735.1 Pouteria campechiana
TTTATTCATCTTCCTAAACTCCATGGCATCTAAGGTAGCGTTCTCAAAGCCCCAAAAAGGTGTGAAATGGCTAAGGACCAAAGGAGGGTCATCCACCTCTCAACCTTCATTATCTAGAAGCTCTAGAAGACCTCAGACTATAGTTAGTGAAGGTAATCCCTCTCCCCCAACAAATGTGAATGAAGGAGAAGAAGAAGTGCGTGTAGAAAGAAGGGAAGTAGAAAATTTGAGATCGTTCAATCTAAAACCCCTTCCTAAAGAACTAGAAGGAAGAAAAATTACCACTGCCAAATTCGAGCTGCATGATTTACCTGCATACTATTTTGGCAATGAGGATTTCTATACTTCACTGTTGGGAAGACTAGTACATGTGCAGAAAAAGATAGATTTGAAATTCTTTGATAAATGTAGATCAAATATTCAAGCCATGCTAAACTATCAAGGATGGACTGAATTGTTGGATTATGAGGCACCCATCTATAGAGAATTAGTCATCATATTTTATTTTAACTAGAGACCCAACACTTAAGAATCAATGATGAAAGGAGTAGAAATAAGTTTTGGGACAAATATACTATCTCCAGAGAGACACCTAAGAGAGATACTAGGTTTACCATATGAGGAGGAAGAGGATGAGTTGAGAAAAGATGAGATTTTCAATAACTTGTCCATTGGCTCTGTATACACTTCAGCCCATACATATATGAGAATAAAGGACCTCATTATTGAGCTTAAAACCCTTAGAAAAGTGTTAGAAATATGATCATGCCTAAGCTAGGCGGAATGGAGCAAGTAATTGCTAGTGAGGCCAAAGTGTTATGGAAAATCTACATTTATTAAAAAGCTAGCCTCCTAAACCTTATGAAGTATGGTTGACCAGGATATTTGAGCATTTTCAAATTCTTGTGAATGGAGAATCTAACCTACATTTGTCCTCACTCAAAAAGTATTGGTAGGAGCTACCCTAGTAAAGAGAATAGGGGTTCCAGTTTCTTATTATGTGGAAGAAATGATTGAAAAAAATGAAAGAGAAATGGGATTGAGGAAAGAAATGGGAGAACTAAGGAAAGTGCAAGAAAGAATGGAGAAGAAACTAGATTCAATCATCTCACTTCTTGGCACTACACAATCCACTTCTACAACTAATCCTACTCCATTAGTTAAGCCAGCCACCACATCATATGATCCTAAACTTACGTTCACACTTAATAAACTTGTGTCTCCACAAGTCACAACTCATGGGAAGAATGCACAACCAATATTCCAATTTCACCTCAAGATCCTACCAACTGATGGAAGACAATGCTTGATTTGTATTTGATCATTATACTTTCATATTTGAGGGATGTAGTGAGGATTATATGTTTTTTGTGAGAAAATGATTATACAATTCTTGATTGGGTTAAACTGATTGTAATTTCTTTTTACATATAACTGATTGGTTTATATCTTATGAATGGTTTGAGTTTAATTTTGATGACAGTTATCATATTTTTCTTGATTGATTGTTTAAATGATATTTCTGAGTCATTAACATTTGTGATGAATGAAATTTGGCTTGATTAAGTTAATATACTAATGTTGTATTCTTTACAAATTTTTGAATAAAAATCATTTAATGTTTGAATGTTGCCTGTAACATGAGTGTGTTATCTCTATTGATGAAAATCTATCCTATCACATGTGCATGGTTGTGTCTAAATGTTCTATCCTTTAGTTATAAAAAGGGAAAAGAACTTGGAAAAGTATTTGGCCATTTGGAGAAGATTTGTGCTTCCTGATAAATAGAAGAAGCATGATAAGAAGAAGAACTTGAAGTTTACAAAAGGGGGAGATTTATCTTTTGTTTAAATTATAAATTGCATACATGTGTAAATGGGGAGGAGAACATATTGATATGAGATCCAACATAATGGGAAAACTGCTCCATTCACCCCTTCATCTAAAATACCTTTTTGATTATGATAAAAAGGAGGAGAAATATTTAAAGAAAAAAAAAGACTTATGCTTCCTTAATACAAAAAGTATCAAACTCTATATGATTACACATTCTAATTAGATAGGGAGAGTTGGCTATTGGCTCATTTAAATGTAACAAGTCTTTAAGTTTTATCATCATAAAAGGGGGGAGATTGTTAGGATTATGTATATGATTTTGTTGATAACAAAACTTAAAATAGACTTGATTTATGCTAATGATGCTTCTAGTTTAGAAAGCTTAAAATGCAATGAGATATGCTTGATATAGATGTTAAGCATATTAGAACATTATTAGAAAATGGAGAAATCATCATGATCCAAAATGTATTCATCTTAGTTTATCATATTATAATATATTAGATCATATTCAATTATTTTTGAATGAGTTTTATGTAAACAAATTGCAAAGAAGTAAAATATATGCCTCAAAGAGATATTTTTTTGAATGCAAAAGAATGTGTGTTTGAATAAGTTTATCTTTATACATATAAAAACATGATTTAAATTGATTAACCATGTTTGATAACTTATGAAAATTACATGTGGATAAATATATTTTGATTTACAATGAAAAATATCAAGTTTACAAAGTGGCAAGTGCAAAAATTTCTAAGTGCAGGACCATAGTTGTATAGCGCAACCATCTATGCATATCGCCTGCCCCACAATTGCAATCGTAGCCACTTGTAGGTAGCGCCTATGATCTCAGTCAAATGCCAGAAGCACTACATCATACCGCTTACCATAATTTCATACCATCTGAAGGAGTTTCAGATTGTCCAAAGCAATGGAGGAAGATATTGCTTGGTAGCCCCATATCGCTTGTGCCTACCACTTGGGAGTGTAGTCAATATCGCATACCACCTGCGATACTACTTGCCACTCAATAGCAAGGTTGATTTAGAAGTTTTGTTAGAGACCCAACCATAGGCAGTTTCACCTACCGCCTACCAAAGTGCCTGGAGCGCAGTCAAATGTCACAGCCGCCTATAATGTTGCTTGCCAACGTTTAATGGTCCAAAACTCAAACGTTGCAAGTCACGTAAATGCTACCCAACTTTTTACAACAGTAAAGACTTTTGATGATCTATTTAAGGAGAAGTTTTGGGATATTTCAAGAGTTAAACAAGTGGTTGATTGAGTCTTAACTTTCTACAAATCTTTGCAACCCTAGGCTAAGAGTAAAATCCTTCAAATATTCATTTAAGAGCTGTAAACTTCAAAATCATCTTCCAAATCCTTCTTTAACATACATAAGGGAAGAGCTTTTACAACAAAAAGAGCAATGAACTATGTTTTCTCCAACGCTCATAAAGAAACACGCTTAAAGTGTAATTTTTTACTTTTCTAGTTTATTTTTGTATTCCTTGAGTTGGTAAAGGAGACGAAGCTCAAGAAGAATAATTGATTTGTTGGAGTGTGTCTCAGGAACAATTTGTTATTGTGTACATGCCCCCTAGAATTGATCTAGAAGAGTGCTTGGTGCACTGCTTTTACACCCCCTTGAGCTGGAATCAAGAAAAGCAAAACGATTGCTGGAGTGTGTCTCACGATCGATTGCCAATCTATTTATGCTTCCTAGATATGGAATCTAGAAGAGTACTAGGTGCACTATAAAACTTTCATTATATGAGATATTAGAACTCAAGGCATAAGGAGTATGCTCTTGGAAGAGTGGAGTAGGGATAGTTACCCAAATCACTATATATTGTGTGTACGTTCTGTAACTTCTTTATTTCCCTGCATGTTATTATTTTATTATTCATTTCATTATGAATTGCACATAAGTATGAAAAAGAGAGAATTTCATTTATCGGGGTTAAGCGATAAATTTTATAAACTCAATTTAACCCTCCCCTTTTGGGTTAAGCCAAGCTAATGAGACCCAATAAGAAGAGCTTCATCGGTCTTTCTCAATTAGTAGGGGTAGATTTTGCTTTCTCCCTTCTTCATCTGGCGTCATATTTCTTTATTGGATGCCTCTTGATTGATGATGTTAGTTACAACTATGTTTTTATGGGTATTTCTTATGCGGTCAGCCTTGGAATGATGATTCACAAGCATTCTCTAAAGCTCATGGAAAACTTAAAAGCAAGTACTACCTTGTGAACAAAAACATGTATTTGATCCATTACATTATGGCATTGAAAAATTTGAAGCTCTTATTAGCAAGATGTTGTTGGTTCCCCAAGTATGACTTAACCCAAGAGGGGATGGGTGAATTGGATATATATAAATTTATTGCTTAACCCCTGTTAGACCATTTTCTTCTTTTCATGCTTGTGTCTGGTGTAATGTAAAGTGAATGATAAAATTATAAAGTGCATGAAGGATAAAGTAAGTAAACAAGCACACACAAACAACATGATTTTTATAATGGTTCGGGAACCCCATCCCTATATTCACTCTTCTAAGAACACACACTCATTATATCTTGGGTTCCACTATACCCCGTACAATGAAATACAATAGTGTCCCCGACACTCTTCTAGATTTTAGCTTTAGGGGGTATAAACAAGTGTCCTCGACACTACTTATGAATTCCAGCTTCAAGGAGCATAAACACAAGTGTCCTCGATAATCTTCTAGTTTTATGAGTTCACTAAGAAACTCACCCATTGCAAAGATTATAGGCAAACTTGGTAATTTTTTTGAGCTCACTACCAACTCATACAATGTAGTTTTCTTGAGCTCACCACAAACTCATATAGTTGATTTGTTAGTACTCTTTTTGCACATCACACTGCCTCTTTTCTTAGGCTGATTTATACAGAGATTAAGCTCATAAATTAAAATGATATATCATTGAAGCTCATTATATATCAATGCTCTAGGTATATGATTATGATAGAACATTTTAGGCTCATTATCTATCAATGCAATAGAGATAGATTATCTAGGAGGAAGCATAATGTGATTGAAAGAGATGTTTCTTGTTTATGCTCTATTTTTATTTTTCTCTCAGCTTTCTCAACCTCCTTTATTGTTGCTGCACTACCTTTATATTGCTTCAAAAACTTCCGCCCATTGGAGGTGGTTGACTTTCTATTAATATTGAAGACCATTCTTATTTCTCATATTGGAAAGCTGCCTTCTTGAGAAACTCACTTGTAGTTGGAAAGCCTACAGCGCCGACTTTGAAGAATGTGTCTTTCCGTTTTTAGCAAACGCTGAATGAAGCCTTTTCTTGGTTGACTGACTCATTTATTATTATGGAAAGACACTCATTAATCCTGAAGGGACACAACTTCTGAAAGTTGTAATCTTTAGAATGCAGACTAAATTTCTTTAAATTTCTTTCCATCCTTAGCTAATCTTAAATTATCCAGTCTGCTTTATAAAATTTACTTCAAATGAGATTTTGACTGGAGAGTGTAGTTAGTGTTATCTAGCATAGATGCCTTCTACTCTTCATAATATGTCATAATTTATCTAAGGACTTTATTACTTGAATTTGTCCTTTGTAATTATTAGACAAAGCAACTCTGAGTAGATCCATATTATAGACTACTTCGTCATTATTAGAAATTGTTGTAGTAGTTTATTTCATCTTCTGATTTGTCTGTTCTAAGAAACAGTAAAATCGTATAAGTGCAGATGAAGTTTCTTTTCTTCATTGTTCATCAGACAATGTTCTTTTGACAGACGAAGTTTTCTTCATTAGGTGAGATGGCTTTCTCTATTGCTTTGTCTGTTATAATTGACAAATGATCTTTGTGGTGTGGACAGAGCATTTTCTTAGCAGACAAAGTATTCTTTACGAGATGAAGTTTTCTTCTTCTCAGCTGAAGTACCTTTTTCTGTTGTAAGTGGTAGACAATTCTTCTTGATAGACAAAGTATCATTCCTGATAAACAAAGTGTACTTTGTCTATTGAGATTAGCAGATAAAGTTGCAGCCTGTAAACAAAGTCTTTCAAATAGTTTGTCTGATGGCTTGTATAGTGATAGTCTAGTCACTCAAATAATGATTATCTATTAAGTAACAGACTACTCATTGAGGCATGGTCGACTTGCTTCTTTAAATGTTGTTTGATAGCTTTATTTATTGTTAGTTACAAACAACTCTTGCAATTCATCTGACACTGCAGAGGTGTTTTAGCATTTACTGTAGCAATACTATAGCAGCTACTTTAGTAGACTTTGTCTCTAGGTTCATCTGTAGACACTTCATCTATAGCTTTGCGCTTCGTTTGTCACTGCAGCAGTGAACCTGCACTTGAAAATTTTTTCACTTTTGCCATATTGTTAGCTTGACATTTTCATCGTATTTTTTATTGTAAATCATAATATAATTATCCATATATAATTTTTATAAGTTGTAAAGCATGGATATATAATCATGATTTTGTAATTATACCTCATTTAAGCACAATTACTTTTTCATTAAAGAAAAGAATATCTTCTATGAAGCACACTTATTAAAATATATTTATCCCCACATGATTTTCATAACTTGTAGAACATAGATAAATCACATATTATATTTTTCAATAAAAGCTTAAAAGTGAGAACTTCATAAAGCACATGATATATCTATGATCCAACATATAATAAACAAAGTTAATGCACTATAGATCATAACAAATTTTTCATTCTCTAAAATAATTTATGTAATATGCTTGCATTCAAAATATTACAATAATAATTATTTATGCAAAGTATATTTGTCTTCATTTCAGCTTCCTAGACTAAAATCATCATTAGCATAGATCAAGTCTTAAGACAAGTTTTATTGTCATCAAAATTATACAGTAATTTCAACAGATGTGGCTTCCCTCTTCTCATTGTAAACAACTTATCCACTAGATTGATGGCCATATCCAATTCTACTAACATTGTAGTCGTTAAGCCTACCATAGAAGACGATGCCACCAATCATCCATGGTTCATTCATCCTCCTCGGGAATATAGCAAATAGGATCTTGAGATGCTTATCAACAAAATTTGAATATAGCAAGTCAAGGAGTACACCATCAAAAACAAAAGGATGAGAGTATCAAAGTTTTACTACACCAATGCAAAATGTAAGGAAATTTCTTACTAGCACAAAACATGATTTTGAATAAGATTTTTGATAGATTGATTAATTTGATTAATCAACTTGAGAATCTTTGAATATTTATAGTTTTGTTGCTCTTAGCTTGAGAGCTCCCTTGATACCTGTTATGTAGACTTCATATTTTGCACTATTATTGGTATAAACTAATGTTATCTTTTTAACCATCATAATGAGAACTTGTTTAGGAGAATGTAGAATCACTCCAATTTTGCTTCTTATAGTATTCCATGTTCCATTAAAATATAGTATCCATAATTTATCAATTGGCTCTTGATCAATAATTAGGATTTCTTTATTAGGAAATTGATTTGGTAGAGGTTACTAACCTAGTAGTGCTCTTACAGCCAAGTAATACTTGATCTTTTATAGCTTTTCTTGTAACATATTCTAGTCAAATTCAATGAGCAATAATTGCCACTTAATTAATTTTTTGTTGAGGAGTGTCTATTAGCATAAATTCTTCAACAGATCAACCTTAGAGATAAGTACAATAAGACAAGTCATGACATAGGAGTGACTCAAAGATGCACTTTATTATTATTATTATTATTATTATTATTATTATTATGTTTTAACAATAGCCTTTTAATTTCTTGGTTTATCTCTTTAACAAAAGCACGATGACAATAATATTTTGGGGTGCTATTTAGGCATGAAAGTTGTTTAAACTTATCAAAGCAACAATGAATGAATGAGATATAAGAGCACTTTTATCAAGAGAAACTCTAGTTAAAGGTTTTGCCAAATTATGATATAAATCTAAATCATCAGAGGCATTTTTTAACGTTTAGGCTTTTATTGAATTTAAAAAAAATGAGCATACTCTAGATGTAGGTTAAGGACATTATTTAAATCATAACATTGATCTCATATCTTTAGAGTTATGTTTGTCAAATCAATACAACAAGTTTTTTGAGCTCCAACGTTGTCCATCAGTGTGAGTTTTGTGGTCATAAAGCTAAGCACTGTCCTCCAACGACATGAGTTTGGTGGTCATAAATCTAAATACTGTCCTCCAATGGAATGAGTTTGGTGGTCATAAAGCTATAATTTTTTATCCTTAACCAATATTAAAAATACTATAGTTAAATATTAAATTTCCTTTAAAAACTATTTCATCCATAGATGTTAAATCCAGTAAAAAATACATAGAAAACTTCTACAGTAAAAAAAATTTAAGAAATATAGTAATGCTTTTCTTTTTATGGTGAACATCAAATGTCTATTCAAAGGTAGAGTAATTCAATTCCTTTTATATGCTAGAGTGTGAAACGAATATTTCTTATTAGAAGGATTTTAGAAAATCTTTTGTTTAGTAATACCATGTCAACAGAGGCTTCTAATAGTAGGCTAGGCCAAATTTGGGTAGGTTATTTTTTGAACCCCATGATCTTTGATTTGGACGATCAAATGGTTAATTTTGAAGCTTTCAAACATTTTGGACTTATTGTAAGAGTCAAATTATCCAGATTATGGCAAATTATAAGGTTTAATGAATAAAAATGAATGGATAAAATTTGCTTCCTTAGATTTGATGTTATGGGCTACTAAACCGATAAGGATATTATCTATGATGTTGTGTCCAATAAATGCCTATGTGCATTAACTTAAATGGTTAAATAATCAAGAGATTTGTATGTTAATGTACTTGTTCATTGGTGTAAATTATCTTTTGACACATGTTTTAAGTACATCTATTTTACTTACTAAGTTTTATGATTTTTGTCTTGATTATTTATTTTCAGATGTTGTTGCTCATGGAAAGTATTAGATCGTGATACTAGGTGGATGTTGAAGATTTCCGTTTTAGAGGATTTTAATAATAAAGACATTTTCTTTATTTTATTCAATGTCTTAGAATTTGTGAAACTTATTATTTATGGATATTACAAATGATATTTCATTTATGAATTTATAAATGATTTTATTCTATTTGTGAGATTCTTATGGTTGCTTTTATGATCATGTGATATCTAAAGTGCACTAGATCTTAGAAGACTCAACCTCAAATTTGAAATGACATTTAACTATGCTATTTTGGGTTTGGGTCTTAATAATTGATAGCAAAGCAAATCATACCTAGTTCAAATGAACATACTAAATGAGAGAATCAAGTGCAAATAAAAGAGATTGAGGTAGGAATAGGTGCCTTAGATAAATTCTTACATTTAAGAATTTTCTAAAGAAAATAGAAATCTAGATTGTAGAAGGATTAGATGATAAAAAAATCCTGACCACAATTCATTCTTCTTCAAGAATTTAACTAAATATTTATCTTCCTACAAAATTAGATTTATTGGTAGAGGCAATGTAATTTTGCTAATATTTTAAATTTTGTGTAAAGATAAATCCAATAGAGAGTGCTCAGGAAGTAGATTCCATGCCAAATCAACCAACATAGTCTAGGTCGGGTTTCAGATTAAGCCACCCACCTAGAGAAAGCAAAGGTACAAGCAAAGATACTAGTAAAGAAAAGTCGACTTTGACGAAGAGAATGAGTACTCAAGAAGAAGCCTTGGAGGTGCTCAGATAAGACATGATGACCTAGTTCCAACAACTTTATCAGACGTTGGGAGCATGTCGATAATAAACTTCAAGGCTATGCCTATGTCTCAATCCACCTAGCAAACCTTACAAACACCTAATGTCTAGACTAAGGCACAACAAATAGCCCAAGCTATATATAATCATCAGCTAGATCAAGGGCATGGGGCTAGATAGACAGAGTAGAGAGATGAGACTACTCGTAAAGGCTCTAGGATAGAGTAACACTAGGGAAAGCAGTCGAAGCAAGCTTCAATAGATATACATGAGAGGACTATGGAAAAGTAGTTAGAACAATCATTGAGTTTTATTTGGCAACAAAGCAGAAGTGCTACAAGTAGTTTCCAAGAAAGATAGTGATCGGAAGGACTCAACGGCTTTCCACCGCATGATCCCTCTAACATTTGCTGAGGGAGATAGTGTTGTGGCAAAAAATTGGCTAATTGCAATGGGTAATGCCTTTGATTACTTGAACTATTTAGATGTATAGAGAGTTTAATTTACAGCTTACTATCTAATGGACAATGAGCATTATTTTTGAGAGACAGAAAAGAATCTTTGAAAATTAGGATGTCAAGATCATTTGAGACAAGTTTAAGGAAGCTTTTTATGAGAAGTTCTTTCCTTCAACTATCTAGGTGGAAAAAGCCCAAGAATTTGCAAAATTGAGGCAAGGGACAATGATAGTTGCTCAATATGAGATTAAGTTTTCTGCACTACTTTGGTTTGCCTTAAAGATTGTTATGAGTAATGAGTTTAGATGGCGGAAGTTCAAGGATGGTTTTTCTAATACATTGTAGCTAGAGTTATATCTTATAGATTTCAAACTTATGGACAAACTATGGATTGAGCTATGCTAGAGGAGAAAGAGCTAAAAGAGATAATTAGCACCCTTGAGAGACCCAAGGGTCCTATTAAGAGAAAGGAACTTTCGTCCAAGAGGTAAAAGGTGCAGAATTCTGGGCAAGTATCTAGATTCAAGGGATTTGAGCCCGGGAGGTTGGGAAAGCTCCTTAGAAAATGTGAGAAATGCAAGAAGTTTCACTCTAGACAGTGTACTAGTAGTAGAGGCATGCCATAAGTTTGGATAGATGGGACACCAAGCGAGACACTGCATGGTAGAATATGTTTGTTATCAATATGAGAAAGTTGGTAATCTCTTTAGATATTGCCAATCTTTTATGGCAAGTGATCAACAGCAGTAGTAGCATCAAAATTAGCCAATAAGGATAGCAAGTAAATCGATAGGTGTGATCAGAAATATGCTTAGTTGTTCACACTAAATTTAGAGCAATCCTAGGCTCCAGCAAGAGGCGTGATAAATATTATTCATTTTTTGGATACTATTTTTTTTATCTTATTTGACACTGGAGTAGATAGATCATTTGTTGTATTTGAGTTTATTTGAGAACATGCTTTGTGTTCTTGAAAGATGCTTGAGGATTTATTGATTATATCACCAAGAATGATAGCTTGATCATAGATCAAATATGTTTGTCTTGTCCTATTAAGATAGGAGAAGTGGTGATATCAACCAACTTAGTATTCATACCAATGAAAGATCTAGATTTTATCTTGGATATGGATTGGATGAGCAAGTGAGTGGCTAGCTTAGATTGCCAAGAGCAAAAGGTTAAGATCTGTTCAATGGATCAAATTGAATTTATCTTCGAAGGGAATTGAAGAAAGGTGCCTCATCTGATGTCAAATCTTCACTCGATAAAGATGTTGAGACAAGAATAGCAAAGTTATCTAATAGCAGCCATGGCAGGAAAAGGAAAAAGACTCAACAATATTTCAATAATGTGTGAATTCCTAGATGTCATTCTAAAAATTTGGAAGAATTGTCACTTGATGGGGAGATAGAGTTTGAAATTGACTTGGTCCTTTTGATACATTTGGCTTCCAAGGCACCTTATCATATGGCTCCAACAAAGTTGAGAGAACTAAAAGAGTAGTTACAAGAGTTACTTAACCTAGGATTCCTTAGTGTGTTATCTTTGAGAGCTCCAATTCTTTTTGTTAGAAAGAAGGATGGTAATCTTTGACTGTATATAAACTACAAAAGACTGAATAAGGTGACTATTAAGAATAAATACTCTCTTCCTCATATTGATGCTTCAAGAATCGACTATCTTTTCTAAGATTGACCTTCAGTATGGATATTACTAATTGAAAAATTAGAGATGAAGACATACTAAAGACTACTTTTTGTACTTAGTACAATTATGATGAGTTCCTAGTGATGCTTTTTAGACTAACAAATATTCCAACAGACTTTATAGGTTTGATGAACTAGGTATTTTGCTAATTCTTAGATAAGTATGTGATCACATTCATCAATGACATTTTAGTAGATTCCAAGAATTGAGAGAAGCATGTATAATAGTTGAGAGATATACTTCATATTCTAAGAGAGAATAAATGGTATGTTAAGCTGAAAAGGGTGACTTTTGGCCAGATAGCATCTTTTTCCTTAAGCATATAATCAGTATGAAGGTGTTTTAGTAAACCCAAAGAAGGTTAAGGTAGTGGTTGGAGACACCTGCGACTATAACAAAGTCTCGTAGTTTCTTGGGTATGGCTAGCTATTATAGATGGTTCATGGAAGATTTCTCCTCCATCAGATGCCATCAGCTCAACTGAAACACAAGGCAACTAAATTTTTGTGGATGGAAGAGCACCACAGAAGCTTTCAAGAGTTAAAAAATTGGTTGAACATTACTCTTATTTTGACGTTACTAGATGGTGGAAGCAATCTTGTGGTGTTTAGTGATGCTTTCAAGAAGGGTCTTAGGTGTCATATAACTTGGTAGGATAATTACATATACTTCACATCAATTAAAATCGTATAAACGGAATTATCCTATATACGACTTAGAGCTGGTAGCTATTGTCTTTTCTCTAAAGATTTGATGATACTATCTATATGGTGAAAAAATAGATTTTCACTTATGATTAGAGTCTCAAGTATATTATCTTTCTGAATCTCAGTAAAGGAAATCATTGGGGTTGTTAAATAATTATGATGTCACTATCCTTTATAATTCTGATAAAGCTAATGCGGTAACAAATGCTTTGAGTAATAAGTCCTATACAGGTATGACAGCTCTAGTTATAGATCAAATGTGATTAATCTATCGGATGAAAAGTTTTGCAGCTTGATGTGTTGCCTCCAACAGATGTGAGATAGTTGTATGCTCTATAAGTTAAGTTATCACCTATCGATCAGATTGAGGTAGCCCAAGTGCATGGTCCAGGTGGGTCCTCTTTGGGCCCACCAAATATCTCTAGCAAAAGCAGATATGGTTTTGTTCTTTTAGGCTAATTCTCTAGTTTAAAAGGAGCTTCACAATGACTTATCATAGTTCACACTCAAACCCTTTATCTCGAGTCGTATTAGTTTCAAAACCAACTCTCTTATTGACTAAGCTACTATAAGAAATTAAACCACAATCCTTAAATTTAAAAATATAATATTTTGCTATTGATTAATTTTTATTATACTTTTTATTATATTGTGGTGGACTAGAGTAAGTAAGGTCCGGTTTTAACTACTCTAGTTTTGTTTTAATAACCTTGGTTGAAATCTAGTCTTTTATTATTATTATTATTATTATTATTATTATTTCAAAAAAGTAGAGCCCTATCTAAGGAATCAATGATTTTTTGTGTGCACCATTCATAAATCCTCATTTGAATTTCACATCTTCTGCATGTGTATCAATTTCCTTTGGTTAATGTGGTTCTCTAATTTTAATTATTCAAATTTGTGATGAAGATGGCAGGAGAAGATAGATTTCGTACTCTAGCAATATGCAATAGCAATTTAGAATTATGACAATTAAAAAATGTCGCTAAGTCTATAGTGGAATAAAAATTAGAGATGCAGGAAAAATTGATTATGAAAAAAGATATATCCATGTTCTTTAAAAAAGATTTAAAGATGTAGGGCTAAAGGCCTATTTTGGCTGTGCATTCGGTGATATTCAAAGCACTTGTCGATTGCTAAGTACTTATGTTTTTTTCGCCAAAAAGAAAAGTAATTCTGTACCATATCACAAAAACTGTTTTTCTGCGTTTAAAGAAGAATTAAAATTTGATGCTTTCTTTTCCAGAGAAAATAAACTTTCACAGGAAAAAAAAATAAAAAAATCTTTGATTTATTTTTCCCTAAGAAGTAGAGAAGGCCTAAAACATCAAGCGATGTCTATGGACCAAAATACAACGACGTCATTCATCCACACTCGAATGAACGAAGATGCAGAATTTTCTTACGATGGTAGCTGGCGATCCATATCAAAGGGATTCTTTTGGGTTTTGCCAGCCACGTGGTGAAAGCATTTGCAGCTAGGCTGTGGTGGGTATCAGCGGACTGTTGCATTTGCCAACCTCGTGAGGATTATTTACTGCAGTTGGGCAGTGGCCGGTGCTTGCTGAGGTTGGATTTGCCAACTTAAGGCTTTCACACATTTCGTAAAGACTTCTCTCCATAGCTAAAATTTTAAAATACAATCAAACAGGCTCCAATTATTACATCCTTTGGAAAACGTGAAAATTAAGAAGTCGGTATATAAGTATTCCAACCCTCTCAACGCTAGCTGCAGACAAAGCCTGATATAGATACAGAAGCAGTTGGGATGGCGTCGAAACCAACAGTCTGCGTGACTGGGGCAGGAGGCTTCATTGCATCTTGGCTGGTGAAGCTGCTACTACAGAGAGGCTACACCGTCAAAGGAACAGTACGGGACCCAGGCATTTCTCGCCCTCCATCTCCTATGATTGTTCTGATGGATTTCGTTTGGGGCCATCTTCAGGATTTTTCACATGTGTGGACCACCTCACCCACCCCGTTTGCTATGATTAATGTCTTCTTCTCGTTCTTTTTTTCTTGCAGATGATGCAAAGAACTCCCATTTGAAGGAGCTTGAAGGAGCGGAGGAGCGTTTGATCCTTTGCAAAGCTGATTTGCTCGACTACATGAGCCTGCTTGAGGCGATCGGTGGCTGCGATGGAGTGTTCCACACCGCGTGTCCCGTGATCGAAGACAGGATAGATTCAGTTGGCATCTTAATTTAATATTTCTATGCTTACATATACATATACACATTTGATTTGAATATCTTTCGCCTGTTTTAAACCGATTTTTTGTTTGTTTTGGTTTCTTGGCAGCGATTGCAAGAGCTGACACTGGAGCCCAACGTGGGTGGGACGAAGAACGTAGTAAAGGCGTGTGCGGAAGCGGGAGTGGGTCGCCTTGTCTTCACATCGTCGTTTGGGGCTGTGTACATGGATCCCAACAGGGGCAAAGATGCGGTCGTAGATGAGAGCTGCTGGAGCGATCTGGAGTTTTGCAAGAACACCAAGGTGCATGCTGCGTATATAGATGACAAATTCACTCGCGTGGTTTTGTTTCTCGCTGCACTTTCACTTGGGTGGAACATCTGATCAACCATGAAAGATGCGTGTTCATATCGATTCATGACCTAAGTTAGTATTTTTTAAAAAAAAATTAAAACTTATATCAATAAATTTGTCTTATTTAAATATTTTAAAAAATATTTTTTAAAATATTTTTATTTTACCAATTTGATTGCTAAATCAGACTTGTTGTGGTAGTGCAGCCGATAAGTGGGTGCATGTTTCTATTTTAGTCCTGTGCGATTCGTGTTGATGACTCTATTCTATTCAACGGCTGGGATGTTCTTAAAAGGTGATCACATGCATGTCGCGTGTTGGTGACGTGAATATTCACATGCCACGATGTCCTTTTCATCCCGAGTAGGGATCCCCTGAAGCTTAGCACCTACCAACCACCAACCATCTAAAGCCATGCATGTCGCTATAGTTCAATCACAAGTGAGTACAAGAATTACAGCTGTTTGAAACAAGAGAAGTATAACCTTCAAAAGCAAACCTCAGTGAATTTAAAGTTTTAAACTATTTATTTTTATGTTTGAAATAGAATATTGCAATAAAAATAAATAAAATTTTAAATAGAAGAGAAATAAAATTTTAAATATATTATAAATAAACAATTTTTATTTATTTTATGTAAGTAAAGAGTATTAAAATATCAATTTTTAAATATTGCAATGCACATGACTATTCTCTTATTGCTTTCTTTTGAAATGAATATACAATCATATTTTAGAATTAATCATTAATTCGGATCCTATCTCCATGCGATTTGTCAATAGAAAAAATCAATAGCCTTGATATTCTGTTATTTTAACAGTTAAAATTAAAAAATAAAAAAATTATCAATGTTATTTCACATGTACATCTTAGATGTCTAAATAGCCCCCTTATTTTTCACCCATCTTGGCTAACATATCTCCCGTCACAAAATTCTCATAAGAAAGAACTAGTTGTTTTTAGATCCTATCCACTATAACAATATATAAAATATTATACTATTATTTATGTATTTTATATATCAATAAATTACAATATAATTTATATTCATTTCTACATTATTAGGATTTTTTTGAAGAATAAGTTAATTACATAGTTTCTTTGTTGCCATCGAACTAGTTGCTACCATATTTATTTTCAATCTCTTATATTTAAAATTTATTTATATATTTTTAAATAATTTTTAAAAATATAAATGATATTTATAATATTTTTACAATAGAAATAAATTTAAAATAAATATTGCCCTACCTAGATCTAGGGGTTACAAAGAAAGTGTATAATTCAACATTACCGGTAAAAATACTTTTCATCTTTATATATTTCTTTAAAAGATCTCCATTGAATATCTCAGAGTTATAATTGAACAACGGTGAGGTGTCTTCACATAATTGGTCACACTAGGCAGCAGCAGGTGATCTGCACTCTTTCATCCCATACATGCATGCCTTCCCCTTCCCGTGCTGCAGTTGAACTACCCACGCAACTGAATATATCTCTCAGCTTTGCCAAAAGTTCATCGCACCACTTACAATTACAGGGTAGAACAGTGAGGAAAGGCCAGCATCTTTCCTCAACCAATACCCAAATAACCATAAATAGATAGTTGGAGTTGTGAATTTCAGCTTGAATTGTTCATGGATAAGTAGGGTAGGTAAACCTCTTCTAAGTCCTTTCCGTCCTTGAAAGATGTAATGCTTAGAATAGCATAGATGATGATTGTTTTACGTGCATTGATAGAACTGGTACTGCTATGGGAAGACGGTGGCAGAGCAGGCTGCATGGGAGCTTGCAAGGGAGAAAGGGCTAGATGTGGTGGTGGTGAACCCCGTGCTGGTGGTAGGGCCGCTGCTCCAGCCTACCATCAACGCAAGCACGGCACATATTCTCAAGTATCTGAACGGATCAACCAAGACCTACGCCAATGCTGTGCAAGCCTACGTCGACGTGAGGGACGTCGCCATCGCTCATTTGCTCGTATTCGAGAACACATCTGCCTCAGGCCGCTACCTCTGTGGGGAAAGCTGCCTGCACCGTGCTGATGTCGTCCAGATCCTCTCTGATCTCTTCCCTCAATATCCCATTCCCACCATGTGAGCTCCAAAATCATCGAACACCTTCCAAATGGGTTTTTCTTCAGGCTGCAGTAATCTAATACTCAGATATTAAAAGAAGATATTCGTTGGGTGCAGGTGCTCAGACAAGATAAAGCCGAGGGCGAGGCCCTACAAGCTCTCGAGCGAGCGGCTCAAAGAGCTGGGCATGGTCTTCGCCCCTGTCCGCCAATGCCTCCATGACACCGTGAAGAGCTTGCAAGACAAGGGACACATCCCATCAGTGCCATCACCCACCCGCTCGAATGGGACAACAAAATGTTATAAATAACAGTCAACAGACCAATAATCCACCCAATCCAAATGTTACTAGAAATGGTGGTGATTGAAATGCGTATGACATGCTTGGCTTTCTCGATAAATAACAGCCAACAGACCAATAATCCACCCAATCCAAATGTTACTAGAATTGGTGGTGGTTGAAATGCGTATGACATGCTTGGATTTCTCGATCGATCGTATGATT
Organism: Pouteria campechiana; assembly: GCA_036873735.1. Lineage (NCBI taxonomy): Eukaryota > Viridiplantae > Streptophyta > Magnoliopsida > Ericales > Sapotaceae > Pouteria > Pouteria campechiana. Next base: position 43,445 of record JAYJMB010017683.1, read on the forward strand.
TCATGTAAATGTTTCAATGTCTCCTGCAATGAGCAAAAAATAGAGAGAGAGAGAGAGAGAGAGAGAGAGAGAGAGAGAGAGAGAGAGAGAGAGAGAGAGAGAGAGAGAGAG